>JAUMHM010127799.1:0-19168 GCA_032362435.1 Melikaiella ostensackeni
TGCACTGCCGTAGAGCACGCTTTAGTTGCATAAATAAATAATCATTAATAATTTTCCTTCACGCGTTATTTAGTCAACACTGGGTAGGAAACAGTGGACGGAGCAAGATTTTTTAGATTTAGATTGGCAGCCCTGCTGAAACAAATCATCTGCTAATTGAACACTTTTGATGACATTTCATGTTGTTTATGATCAATAATCATCATAATTGAAAAAAGTAGAAGTATGTATTATGTCTACTGATAAAAATATCACGTGAGTTAACAATTCCATTTCATCTGATTCATTTTATATCTTATATACTATATACTTCACTAGTATTTACTTATTTTACAAATATGAAAAAAATATAGGCGGTAAGGTTTTGAGTTTCAAAAATGAGGTTGTGTTTATGGTATGATTTTTCACGAATCTAATATATGTTTGAAACTCATATCGAAGAACAAAGTATTAAAAGATTCAGATGCTTAGTAAACATTTATGAAATACTGCTGAGGTTGTTAAGTTTTTGAAAGCAATATCAATTTAATAAGGAAAAAATGAAACGAAGTGAGGTTATGATTACTCTATGCGTATAAATATTTTTGCATTTTTCACATATTTGAATGTTATTTTCCAGTGCTTTATCATCAGTTCCTTCTCTTTGGAACTAAAATGCAATGAAAAGTTAGTTCACGGAGACAAATATGAGAAAACTTATATCAAAGATATGCCACCAATTGACGAGATTTCAAATAAATAAGATAAATGGTTTATTGAGTTCGACGAAAGTAACAACAAAGGTACTGAACTGTCAGAAACGGAGGGAGTCACGGTGCGTGAAAGAGGTAGACTAAGGAAAAATATATGAAATTCAAATGTAAAGAAGCATTGTGGATTCTCTCAATTCATAGGAAAACCTATCGATGATACTAGTTTTTCGAATTTGCAAATTCATAAAACTCCTAGGGCGAATGCCTAATTTTCTTGTCCAACGAAAGATCGGTCAGAGCATATGAAATGGATTGTATAAATGATGAGACTTTTCATGCTCTATTGAGCGAGATAAATTCTGCTCCTAAAACTATAAGGAAGCAAAAAGTACGAAAGAAAATCAGAATTGGCAAGCAGCCATTAATGCCGAGTTAAATTCCATGACCGTCTTAAATCAAAAATGGATGAAAGATATCAGTAATAGACTCATGGTGGATTTTTGAAGGTAAAGTAGATGCCGATAAAATGTGAGACATGAAGCGCGTTTGGTGATCAGTCGCTTTAAGGATAAAAATATTAATGAAGTAAAAGAGATTTATGCTCCTGTTTCTTGGTTACCATTGGAACGTGCTGTAATTGCCATTGCAAATAAATATGATTTTGTTATTTCTCAACGAAATGTGAAAACAGCATTTTTGGATGGTGCGATTGATGAGAAAATATATATGGAAATTCCTGACTGCATAAACTATCCTGATGAGGATAGGAGAGAAAAGGTGTGCGAAATAGAACGTGCTTTGTATGGATTGCGTGTGAGCGCAAAAAGATGGAATGACAAGTTTACTGAAGTAGCTTGAGGCATGGGCTTGGAAAATTCTGATTTAGAACCTTCTCTTTTCATCTGGAGAGAAAATAATAAATTAATAATATTACTCCTATATGTTGACAACATAATGATGACAAGTAATGATAAGATGAAATTTAAATAAGTTCAAGACACTCTAAGCAAAAAATTTGAGATTACTATTTTAGGTGAGCCAAAAGAATTTTCAGGAATTAATTCGAGGTGTGATAGAGGAAATAAAATAATTGAATCAAGTCAGATGAGATATATTTAAAAGATCTTGAGCATATTTGGCTTTCATGATTCACACCCTAAAAACATACAATGGCTACTACACAGGTTGCGAATCGTGAAAGAAAACTTAGAGAATCAGAGTTTAGTGATGAAATTTTATCTAAGACTAAAACGCCAGAAAATGCTCCTTATAGAGGAACAGTAGAAAGCCTATTATATTTAGCAGGTGCGACTAGGCTAGACATTTCATTTTCAGTAAATGTACTAAGTAGGCATCAAATCAATCCCAGTAAAAATGATTGGGAAATGGTAAAACGTGTTTTCTACTATCTGAGAGGTACTAAGAACTTGAGTCTAAAATATACAGGTGAGACTAATGATGTACCAGGATATTTAGATGCTAGTTTTACTAACTGCAAAAACTCTCTGACAACTTGTGGATTTTTGATTAAATTATTCCGATATTATTCATATGATTTATATTATTTAGAATCGGAAATTATTCAAATATGAAAAGTCCTAATTCACCACTGCGTCTCGTTTAGCTTAATTTTCTTCCCATGATCAACTAGGATCAACAGGGCATTAAATTGATTATTGTGCCTCTCTTCTACCATTGACCATTATTATGAATAGATGGAACATCTTACTCTGCTTTTTCATTATGAGTGCACTATTTCACCATAGAAAAAACCGGAACCCTTAATGAAACAGTGATCTGGCTAGACCAACCCTTGCACCAGAGGTGCTTTGCTGAAAAATGGGACAAAATTCTGAGAAAATTCTTAATTTTGCCGTCAGTTATTCGAAAATAATATATTTGCAAGCTTCGAGCTTCTCCGATTCTCAGCGACATTTAATTTATCTATAAAGGCTGGAAATTTGAGAAGTAATAAATATTAAAATGAATATTTAGCTGAAGTTTGTCCAATCAAACTTCCTTAGATTTGACAATTTTCACGATGGTTATGACCATTTATAAAAAATATATGCCTTTTCTATATTTTTTGAATATTAAATGAAATGAGAATTCGGAATATCTCATAACATGTATCCTTAGATTGTGATAAAATATATAGACAGAAATTGAACTTGGATAATGATGCTTTAATTGTAGAATGTATCTAGTAGGCAATAGGTTATGCGAATTGTTATCGAGGTTACGGAGGATAAAGAGGATCATAAAAATTTATGGTCGAAAGGGAATCGGGCTTCTCACCAATTAGGTCGAGAAATTTTTCATATCGTTGTCTGCTAAAGGTCTATATGCCAGCGGAATGACAATTTGTATTTCAGAAAAATTTAAACAATTGGACAAGTTAAGAAATTGAGACATCAGAGATTTCTACTCATAATGGAGCCCTGTAAATAGAACAACAATTTTTGATACAGGAGTTGTGAAGCTGCACCTGAATCTGGCACTGTTACATGTATTTTGTAATAATAAGCATGTTGCAATTTTCAGCATGGCAAAAATTAACAATTTATTGTCTCGTAAAGTATGAGCTGCAGAGAATTCAAATAGGGATCGTTTTGAAGAATTGTATATGCCCTACAAATCGTCGTCTGTGCACTTTTTACCTATCTCTCAACCGGTAGTAACAATCCAAGCAGGTGTTCTAATTTTCACTTTATTGTTAATCAACAATATATGTAACGGTCTGACAGAGCTCAGTACTTCCTTGGATCTTTCAACCAAACATTTTAAGCAAACATATTTCTGTATATATTTTGTTCTAGGAAAAGGCCATTTTTCGTCTAATTTGACTGCGTTGTACATTTTCAACAATAACAAAATGTTAAAATTTTGTGCTTGGTACAAATCGACTACACTTTATTAGCATAAAATGCCTACTTTGAAGAAAATTCGATGTGAGTGATAGTTTATGTTTTTTGGTGTTGTAGTGATGGCTTCACCTGAAGCTGGCATTACTACACGTTTTTGAGAATAATAAAAATGTTGAAACTTCGTGCTTTGCGCAAATCGACTGTAAAAAAATTAGCACAAAATTCCTGTATTAAAGAAAATTTTATGGGGTTCGGTATAAATTTTGTAATCACCACATCATTATGACAGGATGAAATTCTCAAATAAAAAGAAGACTGTTAAAAAAGAGGAAGCTTATGCTCACAACTTCCAAAGCATGATCAGTCTTTATCCGGGTTCAGAAATTTAAGAGTAATATTGTAAAAAGCAATGCACAATTACCGTAAGCATGAGGAAAGATGGTTTAGTCTGTTTCCGAAGAATTTAAGTACAGTATTCATTTATTGTTTTGCATTACTTCATATAATAACTCCTTCATTCAGAATAAAACTTCGAGACAACTGTACGAGTAGATCCACAAGGTGGTCATGAATGATCAAGGAATAGCACGCGTTCATCGAAAGCCTAACTTCCTTGAGGAAAATTAGTTTGCCACTCCTGGATCCCTCAGTTTCAATTGCAGGTCGACGGAATGGTCAGGTCGTTATCAGGGAGTAGGAAATGTTCATCAAAAATACACTTGCCCGAGGAAGATTAGTTCACCATACCTGGATTACATAGTTTTGAAATCAAGTTGACAAGACGGTTAGGTAATCATCAAGGAGTAGCCAATCTTTCACTTCCAATCGAATTTCCCCGAGGAAGATGAATTTTACACAGCTGGATCATTCATTTTCAATCAAGGGTCGACGGTTCAATGAGTTAATGCTCGAGGAGTAGCAAGTATTCATTTGAAACCAAAATTCTTCGAGAAAGAGGGGTTTGATAAACCTTGATAATTTAGTTTTAATGGGAGGTCGACGTGATGATCAGGTAATGATTAGGAAGTAGCAAATGTTCATTCGAAACTATAACTCCTCGAGGAAGAAGGGTCTGACACATCTGGATTATTCAGTTTTAATGGGAGTCCGACGAAACGGTCAGGTAATGGTTTAAGATTAGTAAGTGTTCATTTGAAATAGAAATCCCTCAAGGAAAAGGTGTTTGACAAACCCGGATGATTCAGTTTTCAAAGGAGGTTGATGTGATGGTCAGATAATAATCAGGTAGTAAGAAATTTTCATTTGAAACCTCGTTGGAAATCACATTTCCTCGAGGAAGATTAGTTTAACACACTCGGAACACTGAGTTCAAGAAGCAGGTTGACGGGCGATTAAGTAATGATTAGGCAGTAACGAATGTTTCAATTCAAACCTAACTCCCCCGAGAAAGATGGATTTTACACACCTGGATCATTCAATTACAATCGACGGTCGACGAGACGGTCAGGTTATGCTCTGGGAGTAGCAAGTTTTCATTTGATACCAAACTTTTTCGAGGAAGATGGGTTTGACACACTCAGATCTTCGAGTTTTGATAGGAGGTCAACCTGATGGTCAGGTCATAATGAGAAAGTAGTGAAAATTTATTTGAAACAAAACTTCTTGGAGGAACGTGTGTTCGAATCGTCTAGATCATTCAGTTCCAACTACAGGTCGATGAGGTAGTCAGGCAATAGCCGGGGAGTTGATAATTTTGTATCATCTACAAAATTACCAAGTCGGGGGCAAATCCACGAAAACCCATTTTGTGTACAATTAGTACGAGATCTCTTACCAGGAATTTCCGGTAATTTATAAATTCCACTTCAACTCAAAGTGCTTTCTTGCTCTAAAATGCATACAAGTTCCGTAACTACAGAAACACTTTTCGAATTCCATTCTTTTTAACTCGCTCATATTCTGGATTCCCTCGTAATAAACTCACGATCAGATCAAATTTGGACTCATTCCGCATAGACTTGGATAGAGTTTGAAAAATGATAGCAATCGGGATAGGATGCGGATTGAGTCAGATAATTTGTTATTTTCGGAAAGCTTGAAAATATATATAAATTTAAAGATATTTCATAGTATTATATTTACCAATAGAATTGAGCATAATCGCCAAGGATAAGACCAGAGTATAAACGATGTTCATCTTTTCGAATTACAGGAAAAACTGATAAATGCGATAATGAAGAATTTGGTTTTTAGTGTAAATGTAATGAATATTATGGAGCTTCACTGGATTATGTAATATGTACCATAGTCCTTATCTCATGAAATATTGGCATTATAATCGTCAAAATCGTCCTCCTGAGATAATTATATGTCGTAAGTCAGTCTCAAGCCAAACAATTTAATCAAAAAATTCGTTAAAACTAATGTTACTATTCATATCATCTTTTTCGTTTTAGGGAAGAGCTGTTTCAACTTGGAAAATTTATATAGTGTCTACAGTAACGGTCTATTTAATTACTTAGGATAAAATGCCTAATACAACGTATGAACTTGAACGACTTTTAATTACGTGAAGTACAAATCTCAGACTTCACCGCTTGATACTCTGTTTTTAACAGATGACAAGGATTCGCAAAGGTTCATTGAGATTTCAAGAGAATTCCAACAAACCTCACTGGAGCTTGAGAGATTTCGACAGATTCTACAGGGTTTCAAATAATCCATGGGATTACGTGGCTTGCTTGAGTATGGATAAGGGCCAATGCCTATCTCGGGCTGGACTCCCTATAGAGTGCGGAACGGAAAAGTTCCAATATTCGCGAAAGACGAGTTGCGAAAAATTGTTCAAGAGAATACAAAGTGTTTTACTATTAATTAAAAAAATCATATTCATTTTCCTTTCATTTTTACGCGTATTAGTGGAAGCATGGGCCAATCACAACTATTTATTAGAACCAAGTATGAGCCTGAAGGGCGTCAGGCTGTTTTCTGAATTTACCTACACCCCCAAACAACGAAAGGAGTTTGAATTTCTTTGAATACTGTTCTAAATTTTAAGCTCTATATTGACTTATTAAATTACGTGCAAGACCAACTCAACACAGAAGAGTGTCGGGGCTAGTGAAAGTCAATTAGGAATAAATGACATATAAGGAGTCTTGATTAGGCACTGCATAATTACTAGTAACAGAGAACAATTGAACATTTGTTTTCGGCTCAACGCCTCGCATTAGATTAAGAATCAGTAAAAGAGCAGACATAATTTCATAATCGCCTATGATAGCAGGATGTCATATTAAGTGATGTTGAAAATGATTTCCGAGACAAATTAACTCTCAGCCTTGCTGACAATAATCTTTAACGGATATAATTCCACCCTCAGGAAATGGATAATCAAAGTTATAAGAATGCAATTAATGAGCTGCAATTACGAATTATAGCGCTTTACCCTGAACTTTTCAAAATGGCATCGTTTGTGACATCAAAGGTCATAAAAGAGCGCCACCATCGTGGGAAGTTTCACCTGTCTAACGTTCCCGAAACCCATCGCCAGATTCAACACATTACACTCCCGCGAAAACAATTACATGACTGCGAGAAAATTGAATCACCGCAAAAAGGCTTATGATAGTCTAAGCACTAAACTCGATATTCGGGAGATAAAATTATATGTAAATTCATTGAAGGTTAGGAATCAATGAACATACCTTGCACGCTGTTCTAAGACGAGCAACAATTTTCAAGCCTCAATTCCTAGGTCTTGAGGCAATCTTTAAGAGTGAATTTCCACACAGCAGCCCTACGGCTTCTAACACACACTGACAGTAAAATCATGTCCATGAGGCTCACCGACGTACTAGTGTGCGCTGGCCGATCAGCGAATTCACTACCGATTATTTTCGCCATGGCGATTAGCGGTTGGCAACGATGACGTGGAGTGTGAAGAATTGGTTTCTGTTTGGTACAAATATTCAACTCAAAAAATGCCTCCGACATATTGGATGGCACCATCTCAAGTCTGAGATATAATTTTTTTTACTCATCAGGCATTTGATTCAGTCCGTGACTTATGATGAAATACCGGGTTCAATGAGAAAAAAGTTCGAAAACGCAAAATAAACTATTGAAGAAATGATAAAGTAAAAAAAATTCCGATGAAACAGGTCCCAGATATTTTACACACAGCTCTGGATTTCCAGGCGACTGCGGTTTGCCGAGATTCTTGCAGAGTATTCCATAATTTAGGTTAACCGTGGGGTTCAGTTGTTAGGGATAAAATTCGTTGAACGTAAGCTAGGTAGCTTGAGATCCGCCATGTAGGGAATTGGTTCACGACTGCCTACTCGTGATGTGTTGTGAGTGACTTGTGATTGACAGCAAAATACGAATTTTTTGTGTTTAACTCGTCATAGGTTCTCCAATAATAGGAATTTTGCAATAAAAATTCCAGAAAACATGCACCATAATATAACGAAACTAACGGTATTTATTGAATTTCAATGAATTGTGACTAAAAATTTATAACGATTTTTATTCTTCTCATGGCGTAAATTAGACATTGAAAGTTTCAAACGCTTCGGGAGTCAAACAAATTTTCAGAAAATTAAAATTAACGGTCACCTAAACTTTTGTTAGAGTTCGAGGAAGTTTTTAGAAAGATATCACGCAATTATGTTCTATAATTTCAAAGTCACAATTGATTTAAGATCTAAGCGCTACCCCGTACGCGTGCTAGCTCGTCCTACAATATCAACATCTGTATAACGGCGGACGACTGGAAGGTCAAGCCGGCCACCAAAATAATAATGAAGACATTATCATTTACATTTGTTTATTATTTTTCAAAAACAAATTATGAAAACTAAAACTTACATAATGTATATACAATAACTTGTACGATTTCTTTATAAATAATTTAATCATTTTCGTCACTGTTTGCAGTGGTGTCTTCGACAGAATCATTTTGAGTAAATTGCGAAGAATAATGTTTAAAAAATTCTCCTCCAGGGGCGCTTAAATAATTGAAGAGACTTTTCACATCTTCCATTTCAGCCGTTTTTAGTCCAATTCAAGGTGGACAACTTTTTGGAAGATCTTTTAGTTTAAGATTAGTAGTAAACAGAAAAGTAGTTGCCTTCTTTAATTTATAAATATCATGAACGTCTACTTTTCCGTCGGGGGAAAAATGTAAAACAAGAGATTTACTAATTAAAAAATTTTTCGGTTTGCGGATTTTGCCCTTGAAACTTTTTTCAAAATCCTGCTGAAAATCTTCACATTTCGTTATCATAGTAAATGGAGGGGAACGAGCGTTTTCAATCAATTCCATATATTCATTCGGCGTTTCAGTGCACTCTGATTTTTTTGTTTCTGCGAATATGTGCCAAAATCCCTATCACATAGGCAATAGGAGGGTCCACGAACTGGAAAGATATATTTAGTTTCAATTTGCAAATGAAGAGACAATAGAAGCAAAAAATTAAATACAGTATAATTTTTATTTTGTCTGCGACATCTATCTGAAAATAGAGTTATGCAGCTGAATCTGACTTTATCAAACTCCTTTATTATTGCGGACTGAATAAAATTGCATACAGTGTTTGCTCCTTTTCTTACAATCTCTTCAAGGAAAGGAAACATGTAGCTTGTGCCCGTGTTGTGTTTGTGTACATAAATAAAAGAAGCCGTGCTAAACGTTTGTAAAATTGTTCAAATGCCAATAATTTAGGTAAGGGTCATTTCTGTGGAAAGTCGAATTCGCAACGCAGACTGGTATTTTCGGAGAGTATTTTCTTTTTCAATGATAAATAACTTTGAGCACTTTCTTTGTGTTTAATTAAGTCTTCACTTGTCACCTCTTCTGTCTCACTTTTATAGCAAGTATTGCGTACATCAGTTCGAGGAGATTTGAAAGTGAAGCCGATATTATGGTTAAAATATTTGAAATAGATAGTTTTACTTATTCTTAATTTATGTCCGGTTTTTTTCTTCATAATATTTCTCGAATAATTTACACGAAGTTTTAAGATCCAAAGATGGGTTTTCAAAATATTCAAGGTTCGTAAATTGACGTTTATAATGAGAAGTGGGATGTGGAATTGATTCACAATGTTCTTCAATCATTTTTTTTTATATCTTCCGATAATTTAACATGGTTTTCACGTCTCCCGCCTGCTGAATTCTTTGAAGGCTGCTTAATTAAAATCTTTTTTTGGACAGTTTCTATTCTCTTTTTACCTAAACAAAGAAATCCGCACAAAATTTTTCTACAAATTGGAATGTTTTCTTCGTTAGTAGGAAATAAGTAAACCCAGTTAATTAATATATGTTTTTTTTCCGCTTCGTTTCGACGGGATTTCTATATTTCAAAATTCCGCGAAGTATCAAATTTTGCAGATGATAACCTCTGGGGTCCCAAACCTGTTTGTAAAGTTTTTCTTTATCAGCAATTGAAACTTTTCCAAAACATTTTTCTCGGCAGCAAGCTTCAGTAACTTTGAAAATTCTCTCTGGGATTTGTTTTTCTTTTACACCGTCCTTTATAGTTTTAGACTTAGTGATATATTCCTTTCCCTACAATATAACACATAAGTTTTGTAAGCTTCTTGATTGAAAGAAACGTCTATTCATTGAATGCCCTCCATGAATTTCGTAGTAATTTGATATTTAAAAGTTTTGACATTTTCAATAGTAGAATTCAATGTGAAGAATTATATGAGACTGCTCGAACTAATTTTAAAATACAAAATTTTTTAGAAAAAGCTATGAAGAAATCAGATAAAGAATAATTATAAGATATTGAAGTTATCAGAAAAGTTAATTTTAAATTTTCTTCAATACTCTTAACTAGTACCATATTTCGGGAACATTTTTTCTTATTCTTCAAACAATATCCTTCACACCTACTTCTTTTCCTGCCTCGACCCATATTTAGGTCTTTTCATTTTAAGTAAACTCAAACTATCCTCAACAGAATATTATATGCTAACACTATTCTACAATAATGCTTCTGTGCATTATGTAAGTTAGGAGAAAATCAAAAAAATAAACCTATGCTCTTTTGTTTTGGTGGCCCGCTTGACCTCCTAATCGTCCGCTGTTATACAGACGTTGATATTGTGGGACAAGCTAGCACGCGTACGGGATAGCACTGAGATCTTAAGTCAATTATGACTTCAAAACTATGAACATAATTGCCTGATATTTTCCAAAAAACTTCCTTGAATCCTAGCAAGTGTTTGGGTGACCGTTAATTTTGATTTTCTGAACATTCGTTCGACTCCCGAAGCGTTTAAAACTTTCAATATGTGATTTACGAGTACAACATGAGAAGAATAAAAATTGTTATAAATTTTTAGTGACAATCCACTGAAGTTCTATAAATACTGTTAGTTTCGTTTTATGATGGTGCATATTTTCTGAAATATTTATTACAAATTTCTATTATTGTAGAACTTATGGCGAGTTGAACACGAAAAATTCGTGTTTTGCGATTGCAGAAAATGTAACATTTTCTTGATTATTTCGAAAACTAATGAAGTAATCACATCTATTCATAAGACTAGAAATGTGCGCAATGAAATTTCCTATTGGGATATGTTAATAAAAAATTAAAATTTGACCTGAAAAAAATATGACCCAGGGGCCAACTAAAACGACGGCGTTTCGGGCGTATCCCCTTTTGAATCGCCAGCGGTTCAATAATTGCTTAAGATGATATAATTTTGAACATTTACAAATTTATTAATTTATCATTTATCTTAAAGCATTGGAAATTATAGCGTGAATTTATACTTTTTTGACCATAAATTTTTGAACTGTTGAATTTTTAAAAGTTTAAAATTCAAAATTTTACAGTTTAACGGCATTTAAATTAAAATTGTTCAATTGAAAAATTTGTAATCTGTTGGAAACTTTGAAATCTTTGTGAATTTTTTGAAATCTTTGTAAAATTTTTAAAATCTTTATGCAATCATTAAAATGTTTGTTAAATATTTTAAAACTTTGTGTACTTTTTTGAAATCTATTGAAATCTTTTTAAAATCTTTCAAATCTTTTGAAATCTTTGTGAAATTTTTGAAATCTTTATGAACGCATTGAAATCTTTTTGAAATATTTAAAATCTTCGTTAACGCTTTTAACATCTTTGAAATTTTTTTGAAATTTCTGAAATCTTTGCGGAATATTTTAATTGTTCTGAAATATTTTAAAATCTTTGAAATCTTTTGGAATCATTGAAAACTTTGTGAAAAATCTAAAGACTTTGTTAAATCTTTTGAAATTTATTGAAATCTCTTAAATCTTTGTGAAATATTTAAAAACTCTATAACTGTTTTGAAAACTATTGAAATCTTTCTGAAATCTTAAAAATCTTTTTGAAATCTTCGTAATCTTCTAAAATATTTGTAAATCTTTAAAATCTTTTGGAATCTTTGAAATATTTGTAAAATTTTTTAAATCGTTGTAAAATATTTTTAAACTTAATGAAATGTTTGAAATGTTTGGAATTTAAAATTGCTCAATTGAAAAGTGTTAAAAGCTTCCATTTTATACGTCTAAAGTATTTTTATTTGAATTAAAAGTTTCTGAATTAAAAACTTGTTTAGCTTAAATTTTGAAACTTTAAAATTCAAAAGGGTTCCACTTTAACTGTTTCAATTTGCAATTCAGTTTTGATTACTTCAAATTAAAATATTTTCGACTTCAAGCGTTCGAATTTTTTAATTTCAATGACCATGAAAAAATTTTGCAAACTCGGAAAATGACCGGGAATTTTTTCCTCGATGAAAACGGCTACCCTGTAATTGGCAATTGCTATGGCTTTTGTAATATTTATTCTGCAGCAAGAAATACAATATGAATAGCACTAAAACTGTGCAACATTTACCCGAGGCGTTAAACCGCGATCTTTTTTTGCAGGGATCATCAACAAAATGTCAAGCCGGACACGACGAGGACGAGATCTTTCTAGTTTCAATAGTGTCTATAAAACCTTTCTAAATCAAATGCCTTCCAAATGTGAACGAGATTTCTCCCAATCTATTTCAACGATTAGAAATATTTTGATTTAGCCCCGCATTTAATTTGGATTTAACATTAATTTCTCTTCCTATTAATATGAATGAAGTTTCAAGATTCAAATAAAAACCCGGGAGGATTACAGGGATCACAGTCTTTCACGTATTCCCCTGCGTTTTCCCCTTTTTTTCAGATTCCCCTTTTTCCCCTTTTCTCTTCAAATATATGATATTTGAAAATACAATATTCAGAATGGCCAAAGGTCAGGGAAAACCTGGAAATCAGGAAAAAGTCAGGGAATTTTCACGGAAAAAAGTGAATGGTTAAATTTTCCATTTTATTGTGCATCATTCGAACTCTGAGCGCATTTTTCTTGAAACAGCCGCGTTTACGATTTTCCTTGTACATGTTACAATAAGAAATAGTAAAATTGACCAAATTCTAAAAAAAAAAATACGTTCAGAGTTCAGATGATTAACCATTATTGAATTCAGGCCTATACTTATTTCTGAATTTTCTTAAAATATTTGTAATTATTTGAAGGTATTTTAAAAGATTCCAAAAAATTTTTGGTAGATTTCAACAATCTGAAGGTATTATCTAAAGGATTTTAAAGATTTTAGGGCATTTTTAAAACTTCCAAGGAATTTTAAAGAGCTTTAAAAAGTTTTTAAGGGAAAATATTCCAAAAGATTAGAAATAATCTAGGATATTTTAAAATATTTCAAGGAATTTTGAATGGTTTTCAATAATTTTAAGGTATTTCGGAGGATTTTTAAGAATTTCGGGTATTTTTAAAGCTTCCAAGGAATTTTCAAGAGCCTTAAAAAGTTTTTAAGGAAAAATATTTCAAAGGATTAGAAATAATTTAGGATATTTTAAAATATTTCAAGGAATTTTTAATAGTTTTAAATAATTTGAAGGTATTTCAAAGGATTTTTAAAAATTTAGGGTATTTTTAAAACTTCCAAAGAATTTTCAAGAGCTTTAAAAAGTTTCAAAGAATTTCAAAGGACTGGAAATATTCTAGAGTCTTTTAGAAGATTCCGAAGAATTTTTAATAGATGTCAATAATTTGAAGGTATTTCAAGGGATTTTAAAGATTTTAGGGTATTTTTGAAACTTCCAAGCAATTTTCAAGAGCTTTAAAAAGTTTTTAAGAGAAAATATTTCAAAGGATTAGAAATAATCCAGGTTATTTAAAAATATTTCAAGGAATTTTTAATAGTGTTTAATAATTTTAAGGTATTTCAAAGGATTTTACAAATTTTAGGTTATTTTTAATACAAACTTCCAAGGGATTTGCGAAAACTTTAAAATTTTGCGAGGGATTTCAAAAGATTTCAAAGGATTTGAAATATTATTAGGTATTTTAAAAATTAAAAGGAATTTTCAATAGATTTCAATAATTTGAAGGTATTTCAAAGGATTTTTATGAATTTAGGGTATTTTTAAAGCTTCCAAGGAATTTTCAAAAGCTTTGAAAAGTTTCAAAGGATTTCAAAGGATTGGAAATATTCTAGAGTATTTTAAAAGATTCCGAAGAATTTTTAATAGATGTCAATAATTTGAAGGTATTCCAAGGGATCTTTAAGATTTTAAGGTATTTGTGAAACTTCCAAGCAATTTTCAAGACCTTTAAAAATTTTCAAGGAATTTCAGAAGATTTCAAAGGATTTGAAATATTATAAGGTATTTTAAAAAATTGCAAGAAATTTTTAATAGATTTCAATGATTTGAAGGTATTCCAAAGAATTGGAAATGTTCTAGGGCATTTTAAATGATTCCAAGGAATTTTGAATAGATGTCAATAATTTGATGATATTCCAAAGAATTTTAAAGATTTTAGGGTATTTTTAAAACTTAGAAGGAATTTTCTAGAGCTTTAAAGGGATTCAAGGGATTTCAAAAGATTTGAAATATTTTAGGATATTTAAAATATTCCAAAAAGTTTTTAATAGATTTCAATAATTTGAAGGTATTCTAAAGGATTTCAAATATTTTAGGATATTTTTAAAACTTTCAAGGAATTTTCAAGAGCGTTAAAAAGTTTCAAGGGATTTAAAAACGTTTCAAAGGATTTCAGATATTTTAGGGTAAAAAAAATTCCAAGGAATTTTCAAAAGATTTCAATAATTTTAAGTAATTCCAAAGGATTTTAGTAAATTTTCCAGGATTTCAGGAAATATCAGATTTCATGTAATTTCACGGGATTTTATATTATTTTGATGGATTTCAAAGAATTTATTCATTAAAACTGAGGGATTTCGCAGGATTTTAAAGATTTTCAAATATTTTAAGGTATTTCCAAAGTTTTTAGGAATTTAAATATTTCTTTGAGGATTATTAATAAAGAATAATATTGAAGGATAAATTAAAGAATTTGAAATATCTTAGGGTTTTTTTTGATAGATTTCAATAATTTTAAGTCATTCAAAAGGATTGGAAATAGTTTAAGATATTTTAAAAGATTCCAAGAATTTTTCAGTTGATTTCAGTAATTTAATGGGATTCCAAAAGATTTGAAATATTTCAGGCCATTTTAAAAGATTCTAAGATATTTTCAAGAGATTAAACAAATTTCAAGGGATTTAAAAAAAATTTTAGGCGGTTGTAAAGAATTTCAATTGTTTCAAGGAATTTCAAAAGCTCTCAAGATATTTTAATCACTTTTCCAGAATTTCATGAAATATCATCAAATTTCATAAAATTTCACGGAATTTTATAATAATTTAATGGATTTCAAAGATTTTATTCACATGAAGTGAGAAATTTCGTAGGGATTGAAAGATTTTGAAATTTTCAAATATTTTTTGCAATTAATTTGAATTTATTTGAAATTCACTATGAACTCTTATTAATTCATCTTGAATTCTTTTAAATTCTTTTGAATTCTTTGAAATTATCTTGACTTTTTTTCATTCATTTGAATTCTTCTAAATTCACTCAATTCTACTTTTGAATTTTTTTGAAATTTTTCCAATTCATTTGAATTTTTTTGAATTTAACTCGATTTGTTCAAAAGTGCTAAGAGTTTATCCTAAATTTGTTCAAATTCACCTGGAATTCTTATAAATTTAATCGAATACTTTTAAATTGTTTTCGTCACTTTTTACAAGAAAATTATGCTGTGGTAGCCCTGAAAATAAAAAATTTTAAATTGTTTTATTCCATTCATAAAAGTTTCTATATTAAAAATGTTACAAAATTAGAAATTTGGTCTTTCAATAGCAATAGTTAGGAAAAATGAAAAATTAATCAGGTAAAAATCAAAGAAAAGTCAGGGAATGTTGAAAATGAAGTTTTGCGGCAACCCTGTTCACCCAAATATTCAAATAGCCACTGAGGTCATGAACATTTTTTTTGGTAAAAGCAAAGAAGGCGTGTCTCGTACCTTACTTTGGTAAACAATATATTTTAGCTTCAAACTATTCCGTGACATCACCAGACAACTTTTATTTTATGTCGGACTTTTTATATCACTGTGAACGTATTTTCAACGACCCAAGTATATCCAGTTTTCAAAAATAAATTCTTCAATGGCAGAAATCATTTAACTTTTTATAAAGAAATTGTTTCTTTTTTATACGTGTGAGATAAATGTTTAATCTTCCCCCTTATTAATGAAAAATTACCCCATTTCCCTTTTTTTGGGCTCCTTTTGCTCTGTGATCCCTGGAACTATGAATCTTGATAGACTTGCAGATATTTGAAAAGGACAGAAGATACGTACAAATCGAGATAAGTATTCTGTTATCTATTTGTCTGCTTTACTAATCAGAAATTTAAGAAATCTTTATTTACTTGAGTGGATTGCAATTTTAATTTCCTAATGCTTTCATTTTTTGATAGTCAGAAGTCAGAACAGTGTTTGTCAGTAACGCGTTACCGGGAAGGTTACATTTTTTTTAGTAACGATAACGGTAACGCGTTAATTTTTTGAAAAAGTAACGCGTACTTATTTCCAAAAGTAACAGTAACGTTAACGCGTTGTAATTTTCTGGTAACGTTAATGTAAAGTAACGTACGTTACTGTACGTCACTTTATGAAATATGGTAAATGGTTTTTGTACTACATTATAGGTAGGTTTGTCATGATAAGCAATGAGAAGAAATTTTTTTTTATAGTAGTATGTATATCTCTATACAGCCGTGATATTCAGGAAAAATGGATCTACAAAAAGAGCAAACCTAGATAATCGATGAAAACTGTTCTGATCATTATTCGCGTAGACCGCTCAATTTAAATGACTTTTCAAAACTTGTTTTGATTGTTCTTGGATAATTTACATGTGATCTCATTTCTGCAATAAAAAATTCAATAAATTGACAAATTGTTATAAAAAAAATGCAGATCCGGCCAAAAATGTGTACCGAAATCACGTAAAGAGGACGGATCTGCACATCCTCCTTTCTTGCGAACACCGGGCCTCGGAAAATAGCCTTGGTGTACGCAAGAAAGCAGGATCTACGAAATATTTGAAATAATTTTTAAAATTATAATAATTTTATTGTGAACTATTATTACATGCAAAATACATGTACAATTAATTTTTTTTGGTAATTTAAAAAAAAAGCGTGGACAAGTGATCAAAATTTGTATTAACCAAATTCGTTTGCTCTGATCAACTAAAACTTACGGTTGGCTTGTTTCATTGATTTTATAAAATATTTATTTAATTGAACGAAATATTTCTTTTCTTGAACTTAATGGTCCTTTTAAATGTAAAAAGTTATGTATACTTCGTTAAATCAACCAAGCAAACTTTTGATGAAATTTTCCAAATTTTATTAAAGAAATTGTTCAGTTGACTCAATGATACAGTTTTTTATCCCAATAATTGCAAATTCTTTGGTTAATTTCATACAAATTTTATCGATTCAACGAAACGTTTTTCCGAGTTTATTAATTATATTATTATATTTTGAACGTATGATGTAATTCATTTAAGGCTTGTTTTTGAATCCTTATTGATTCCGTTGTCGCTTCTTACTTTTTGTAAATAATTTTCAAATTATGGGAAAAGATAGTATAATATTCGGACAAAATCTTTCCATACAGTTGTAGATCTTAATAAATATGAACATAATATTTTCGGTTATAATTATAATTTTCTTGAGATTATATTACAATTACAATTACAATTTTTTAAATTATTTGCGCTCATTTTGAAATTAATAATTATTTTATTTGCAGATGCTGCCTTTTCAATATTAATACTCTTTATTCTGAGGTTCCATAACATGAAAAAAGCTGGACCTTTGTACTGCTTTCTTACAAAATATCACGTCCTTATTACAGTTATTATAAAAAAAATATCCTCAATGATATTAACAATTTTCATAAATGAATGTATCTTTTTACTACGAGTCCAACGATATAAAAAACTCATTTTCGATTATTTGTAGATCCGGCTTTCTTAAATATCACGGCAGTATATATTGGACTAATACCCAAACATTTTTTCTCCTTGAAATTTGGCGTGAAATGAAAAAAAAAACAATCTTGTACTACAAAATTCTAATAGTATGTAAACGTTCTCTTGGACAAGATGAAAACAACTTAAAATATTTTAAAAAGATCAATTTATCTTCTGCTTCCAATTAGGATTGATATTTTTTACTTTGGGATATTTTTTTTTCTTAAGGAGAATATTACAATCAAAAACTGAAAAAAATATTTTTTGTTGAAAATCATCATTACTTGAATATGTTTTAATACAATGTAGCAAAGAGCTTGGATAAATAGATAGTGCTTACAAATCAATAAAAATGGTCAAATCGAGTAAACAATTGAATAAAAGATTAAAACAATGTTTTCCAAATCCAAAAAGATTTCCGATCGTTTGAGCAATGCTCTCAAAAGAAATAAGCGAGCAGAAATTTCATTTTTTTTGTAAATGAGTGGACAAAAATGCGCAAAGTGAAAAAATGGTTTGGTTCAGTTATCTACATGAAATGATCATTTCAAACAGAACTTTTTTTCGGTTCTTATGCTTTGGTGCTTCGATTATTGTTCGGCATACCAGAATCCATTCTTATTTTTAAAATATTTCGTTTGTGGTTCACAATTAATTATAGTGTGAACTAAAAACGATTTACAAATTATTGATTTAAAATTTCTGATTAGTTTACTTGTAGTGCAATCTACACTCCTTCAAATCCGTTTAAAAAACTTTAAAAATTATCTAACTTACTAAAATGGCGTACAAAAAAAATTAAATTATGCCAATTTGTTCCCAATATAAAACATTTCACAGAAAATTTTGGTTAATTTTCACATAATTCACATAAATATTCAAGTAGACCTTGGAAAACAATATATTTTAGCCACAAACAATTCCGTGACATCACCAGGATCAGACTGCCCGATTTCATATGAAGTCGGTCAACTGTTCATTTTTAAAACACTTTCAAGTAAAAAAAACAAACTGTTTGAAGCTTCTGATAATTTAAAATGATGTATTACAAATTTGATAAAAAAGTAATGCCAAAATAAGGCGTTACGTTTTTCCGGTAACGGTAACGGTAACGCGTTACATATTATTAGGAAGTAACGTTAACGTTAACGCGTTACTTTTGACTGGTAATGTGTCAAACACTGGTCATGAATCATCATTAAATATAAAT
>JAUMHM010127855.1:0-19155 GCA_032362435.1 Melikaiella ostensackeni
GACAACTGAGCGATTGGTTTGATATTAAGCAGGGCGTTAGGCAAGGCTGCGTTATGTCCTCCTGGATGTTCAATATATTCATGGACAAATTTTCAAGGATAGCTCTTTTAGACAAAGAAAATGTTGATCTTGGGACAGTGAAAGTACGTGTATTGGCGTTTGTAGATAACAAGATTGTCACAGCAGAATCAGTCGACGATTTGCAGAGAATTATGAGCAGATTTGATACCAGCAGGACGAGCATGGGTCTTGAGATTAATGCAAATAAAACATAATTTATCGTGTTTGAAAGAAGGGGTGAGAAAACAGTATGCAAAATTGCCTTTAACGAAGAGAGGATAGAACAAGTTGATGAATTCGCGTATCTTGGAAGTTTATTTACTGCTGAACTGCTATGTTGTGTCTTTCAGAGAGAAAGCAATGAATTGAATTTATAAAAACAAAATGCCATACTAACCTCATATCCATTTACGTGAAATAATAAATAACCTTGAAGTTGTTCACGCAAATTTCGTTTCTTAAAATTACACAATATCATTCTATGACGTCATTAATAATATTCTAGAAGCTTAGCTCATACAATTCTTAAAGTTTATTGTACTTGATTGAAATAATTCAAGTTTTACTATCACAGAAAAATATCCTTGTATCCCATGAGATCCCATAAACTCCTTATATCCCATCAAATCAACCATTCTGTCTAGTTGAGGAAGGAGCCAACATTAGAAATATCTATCAAGAATACAAGGTTCACATCCAGTGAAAAAAAAAACAATATACAAGAAGAGTAGCGTGGTCGATGGTGGCACACTCTATGATATTCACTATTAACCCAGGTTGCCTTCTTAATGATACTAGGTTTCGTTTACTAGGCTGGCATAGTTGAATCAACTGTATAACCATGATTCTGTTAACAAGGAATCATTGGCCCTGCAACTAGATTTACTGAACTAGAGTTGAATGTTGGTTCCAAGAAAAATCTTGTCTCAGTTATTATATAATAGCAGATTTTAACAGCACCGATACTTCACTCATCATTATTATCAAATTAGATTGTAACATCTATGTAGCTGACTTATTTAATAAATTCTAACAAGAGCTTTTGAATTATGTATTATTTCATTGACATATTGATATGATTGGCATTATCATCTCAAATCGCTCATTCAATAATATTAATGGAAAATACAAGGATAAATAAAAAAACCCTCAAATGCTAAATTGAAGTAATAAGTAACATTAAACTGTTCACACAAAATTAGTTTTCCACAATTGTGCGTTAAATAAATGAAGACAGGAATTTCTGAATTAAATGTATCATCTAAAAATGGCCCAGCAGTCCTTTTGTAAGGAATAAATCCTAATGCATTATTCAGGTGAATAAAACTCATTTCATCTTATCTCGAGCCTCGAAAGTGCTTATAGGATTGTATTACATACAGGTATGATCTGTCGAGCAGTGTATTCCTGACTTACGTTTCAAGTCTTACTACATAATTTTAAAATTAAATACCACATGCTAATACATCCATAGATTTCATTGAGCTTCTAGAAGGATTTTGAAACAAATTATTGCAGAGAGGTTGTCTTCTATCAACTATATTATGCAGTTGAAATTATTTGCATGAAATTCGCCACTCACAATTGTGCAATATGATATCATCTAGATTCCTCGAAAACATTCTAGAAAAACTTAGAAATATTTTATTAAATCCATTTATGAAAACCGCACTCAGAAAAGAACAAGTATAAAATACATGTCGTCTTATCTCGAGTCTTAAAGAACATTTGCAGTATTGTATTGCATTTGAAAACATTGAGAGGCGAATGTATCGAGCAATATACTCTGGGCCTACATATCATTAAAGTTGCACAGATTAAACATTTTCAATGCTTAAGAAATGTTTATGCATGGGAGTGTCGCGAATGTTTCTATTAACAGCTAAAGGTACGAGACGAAACTTGTTCGAACTTGCATAAAAGCATGCAACATCGGCTGATCCAGACTCCATCTTGTTTTTTATTAAATTCTTTATTACCTACAGAATATGACATGGGAAACGGCGGCATCTTTTTTTTACAGGGTGACACTATGAATCACCACTGCGGTATTTTCTCATGACGTGTCGGTGGCAAAGCCTCTTCGAACTTGCATAAAAACATGCAATACTGCGCCATTTACACTATGACTCACCTCTGTGGAATTTTTCATGACGTAAGCAAAACATGACATACACACACATACACACACACACACACACACACACACATGGGCATGCACTAATACTAATCTATACAGACGAAAATTCGTGTCACACAATTGGGGAATATCATTTTTGTGCCGTCATCGAGGAGCCTTCGAGGAACCTAGCACGGACATGAACCCTTAACTTAGCACGGTCGTGAGCCACTACACCTTACAGTGGGTTATGTAGGAATTTATTTTTATATATATATATATATATATATATTAAATTGATGACTCATCTCTCTGTGGTATTTTCAATACTGCTTCATTTCCCAGTTATATGACACCATTTTGAAAACAATTCTCAGAATTCTATGTAACATGATACTATTGTTTTTCTTATCAAATGTCGGCACGAAAATTTTGTACTATTGCCAAATGAAAACATTAATGTCTGGAAATGGCTCTTCCTCAATTCCATTCGAATCTTTCCAATATTTTATATAAATTGATTTATATTATTTCGATTTACTGCTGCGTTTGGAGACATGTATTTGCATCTATAAAAATATGGCGGTCCTTGATTCGAGCGCCTTATGCTTGGTTATGTTTGACACATTATTGTTGCTGCAGTATTGATATGTGAATTCATAAATATTATGAATTTATTAATTTTAGCATTTTATGATTCATAATTTTTGAATTTTATTGAGTTTACAGATATATTTTAAATTACAAAAATGTCAATTTTCCAACTCATATACCCTAATTCATAGGTTGACATAACTCGATGTTAGGAGTCCGAAAATAAGGTTCTAAAAAAATGTCCGTGCCTGTGTCCATGTCCGTGTCCATGTGTGTTGCTGGATCGGATACGATTGGATATTTTCTTTCGATTTTATATTTTTCGCGGAAATCGTTTTAGATGTTGATTCTTTCGCAACTCTGATCATATCAAGAACAATTTTTTTTCCGTAAATCTTAGTGAGATACATCCTTTTTCTAGCAAAAAAGTTTAAGATCCATTCATAAAGTATCGAGAGAATAGCAAAGAATGAATTTGGAAAATTCGAAATTTTAAGGATTCTTACTACAGTAATGGCGGTAATACCAGACTCTGTGACTCAAATTCCTCCAAACACGGGGTGATATTTAGTTGATGTAATTCAATAGAAAGGTTATAGATATCTCCACACGAAAATTTTTATCTTTCAGAATTTGAAACTTTTTAATTCTTCGTTAATAAGTATTTTTTTATATTAGAAATACATCAACATAATGACTACCAAATTTGTTCATTTTGACAACTTTAATCGATTGTTGTATTTAGAAGCACTGCGTGACCAGATAAAGTTATATGTACAGATTTGTAAATTATTCTAACATTTGTGAGGGAAAGACTTTCTTAATTTTGGGAATAAACCAATATTGTAATTACTAAATTCATTCATTGTGACGAGATAAATCGATTAATGTTTTTAACAGCCCTGTATGACAAAATAAAATAATGATATAATTTTTCAATTTGTTTAACGTGTAAAGGATGAAAGATACTTAATTTTCAAAATACACCAATATTTTGAGTATGAAATTTGTTCGTGCTCATAAAATATATATCTGAAACTATATGAAAATATTCTATGAACTATAAAAAATAAATAATGAATAATAATAAGCAATAGGGAAAATGAAATAAATAAAAAACATTAAATAATAAGAAATGCAGGCGAAGTCGTCTTTTCCATCCTCTCTGACTCCTTTCACAAACCAAGATACTCTTATTATAGCAGTCTTCAATCATGCTCATAGAAAATATATCTGCCCGATTTTTGTCAAAAAATTATTTCTCTATAACGAAACAATTCTCTATAAGGAATCGATACTAGTGGGCCCACGTGAAAAGATTTTTTTAGTGGAGTAGTATAATAGCTTTGCAAAGCTCTTCACCTGGGGTGATTGCTAGAGGTTCACCAAACTGCTTTGCAGTGGTTTTCTCCATGTAATAAAGATTATAGTTCATTCATACACAATTAACATTTTTTTATAAGAGATCTTCGGCTCTCAATCCCCCACCGAAAATGAGAAATCACTATTTTTAATCAATTTCGTTAGAATAAATTCTAAATTGTTATTAGTACTTTATTTTGACCACATCTAATGCTGCATACCTATTGATCACCAAATTGATTAAAATGAGTAACTCTCATTTTTGGGGTGAGATTGAGAGTCGAAGACGTGCTCTCGAGAAAAACTGATAAGACAAACAAGACTCTGATTGTTATTATACAAAATAATCAAAATTTCGTATTTTTGTTGGTTTTCCACAGCTTAATTTTTTTTCTTCAACCTCATCTCCGCAGTACATGTTTTTTTTTGTATATACGGATTATTCCAGAATTTTCACGATTTGTGTAAAGAATGATTGGGGGTATAAATGTGCTCTTATATCTAAACGTTCTTGCAAAATTGCAACTTTTATATCCTAAATAAACATCAAATATTTTTTTTATCTACAAAAAATAATATTTTTTGTCATATATTTGCCAACAATTTCATGCAGAAAAGACTTTTACAGCCTCAATATGTCTGTGATTGAAAACTGAAAAACTCATGAAAACACCAATTTTGACATAAAAGTGCTTTGAGCGACCTATGAATGTTCTTCAAAAAATATATCAAAAATTTGTGGATCTTTTTTCAGCCCAGAGGAACATGTAGTCCCATTATGGCGACTGAAAACTTCAGAAAAGATTGTTTGAACCACCCCAATGTTTAAAGTGTTAATAAATGAGGCACATATTGAAGTGAAAATTATGTTCTATTGTCGAATGAAAACATTATTGTCATTTGGTTGTCGTTTTTATAGCCATATGTATAATTCCGGCAAAATTTAAGAAGGGCATGTGACATAGTCAAATTCCTATATTACCGGCCTCTTTTTTTCGGTGTACCAAATTTTTTTTTTTTGAAACATAGAACTTTTTTCCAAAACAAAATATCAGACTGAAAGTTTGGAAATTGCATCAGAAGACAATAAGCTACGTTTATGTACTTTATTTGAGTCGAAATTTTGCAAAAAATTATTTCCAAAGCTCCGATGCAGAGGTTCGCCTGTCAACATTTAACAGAAAATTTTTTTTCACATTAATTATACTTGAATGACGTACACAAACGTACTTTATTGTCGTCCCTTGCATTCCTTGAGGTTTTAGGCCAATATTTTGCTTATAAAAAAAGTTCTATGTTTCAAAAAATTTCTCGATTAGCTCCCAGTTTTAATTTCTTCGGAAAAAATTTTTTGCAAAATTCCGACTCAAATGAAGTACATAAGCGTAGGTTATTGTCTTCTGATGCGTTTTCCAAACTTTTAGTCCGATGCCTTATTTTGAAAAAAAGTTCTATGGTTCAAAAAAATATTTGGTACACCGAAAAAAGAGGTCGGTAACATAGGAATTTGACTGTGTTACATGCCCTTCATTTCTAAAAATAAAACCTTTTCCTAGACCAGTCTGATCTATGGTCTAGATTTTGATTATTTCGATGGATATTGTTGCGTTTCGAGACATATATTTTTAGCTATCAAAATATTCCAGGCTTTGGTTCGGGTGCTTTATGCTTGGCTATATTTGACACATTATTACAGCCACATTTCTTAGATTAGCTTAATAATTATATTAATGTTGACACTCCTGTCTCAAGGCATTTCGGCATGAAAAAAACCTGCTCATCTTGATACACGCGCCGCACACTCCAATAAGATTAAATTAATCTAAATTTTTTAAGAGATAATATTTTAAACTCTTTATCACAAACTTGGAAAGTAAAGCGAGCAATTTTTTTAACTGCTTAGCTTTTTTCTGACTTATTTCTGTGACGACTGACGAACAAATCAAATTGTTCGATTTTATTTTATGCACTGATGAAATCGAAATAAAGTACTGAATTTTTTAAAATATCCATTGCAATCACTTGTGTCATTCGGAATTTGCTTTCATTATATTATGCTATGTTATATTGCGGTATTGTATAAAGTGAAGGAACCAATTTTCGAGAAGATAGTCAATTTCACAGTTTGCTATCTCCTTTCTTATAAACGAAAACTCCTAAGACTTTCCAACGAAACTGCCTGGATGAAAAATGTAGCTAGCTTCAATTTCTGTATGTTTTTTTATACCGAAAATTAAATTTGAAATGGAAATTGCGATAAAAAGACAATGTGTCAGAAACACCACTTCTCGAGGTGCATTTCCTAATCTCTCGAGTTCTAATAACACTTATTTGACGAGGCTATGGCGCGACTTTGCAACTTAAACAAAAAATTCAAATAAAGGCGAAATTTACTTAATTATTGCATAGCATGATAGAATAAATTTTGTTTACTGACACGTAATAACGAAAAATACCACTTAAAAGCGAGAACGCGGGTAAATCGATAATTATAAATAAGAAATATCAAACACAGAGTTTACAAAATCCATAAAATAAGAAATATTCAAAATATTATGATTGATATAATCATGAACTTCAATTCTGGTATAACATAACCAACCTATAGCAGGCTCTCGCTGTCCATCATTAATCGACAATGGTTCATCAACGAAAATCTGGATGTCACTCGAGAAATAGAGCTTTGACAAAATTTGTCCGTAATTGTCTAACTACATATCAAATGCACTTTGTCCAAGTATTTCACTTTTTCAAAAAAACGTTTAATTCTTCACAGTCATCTCAGTCAAATTCAAATACAAAAGTTTCCGAATTTGTTGTTTGAAAATTTCTATCTAACTGGTAATAACTTCCTTATTTCGGAATAAAAATAAATGATTGAATGATAAAAATATAAATTAAAGCGAGGTAAAACAATTCGTCAAAGGATTTGGGACCCCTCTTATTTTAGAACTTTAGGAAGACTTTGTGTGTTGTTTTCCATCAGCGAGTTTTTGGCGTGAATACTTTTACAAGTTCTTTTTTTTTAGTTCTACTAAATCTAACTTGACATACCAAATATAATTTTTCAAAAACTTTCAATTTATCCTATTTAAAAGGATTTATTTATATATATTCATATATATATATATACATATATATTTATATAAATATTATTTATTTATCCTATTGTCATCAAAATGCACGATGAATATTTTATTTGTACTATTTTATTTGCTGTGAGACATAAATTTTCTCAAGGCCTCAATTTTTAAAAAGAACCGGTTTTCCAAATTGACGCATTTAATTTGAGAAAAAAAATTCGGTCACACAAAGGCGAGCTCAGTAAGAGGCTCAAATTTGATCTCAAGATTTTTCTCATAAAAGTCCTCAGTTTTTAAAGAGAACAGATTGTTCAAATTCACACACTAAATTTTCAAATATTTTCTTCTGTTATACAAAGGCGAGCCTCGTAAGAGTCTCAAATTTCATCTTGATTCATCTCACAAGCATTCGCAAACTAACTATGACGCGAGTCGCTTCGACCTTCTAAAAAATACATTCCGTGAGCTTATCTCTCTATGCTAATAAAGAAACTTTCCGTCGTTGTGTAGAACCTTTTGACGGGAATCGCCAGGAATCGACGGGAATTGACGCGAATCTAAGGGAATCGTTAGGAAACGACAAGAAATTATGGGAATCGACGGAAGGGGCGGGAATTGATGGGAATTGATAGAACGTAATGGAAATCGACAAGAATCAAAGGGAAATGCGTCATTAATCTGAAAATATGTTATTAATATCTGATGAAGGGGAAGGAGGACAGTCATATTATATAAGTAGAAAATATAAGTATAAATATCATAGTAAATAAGTAATTGATAGAGTTAAATATCCTTTGCTTCCATCATCGATTTGATTGAGAGATTGAGAGAATGTAAGACCTTGGATTTTTAAATTTTCATTATTTTTTTACGTTTCACGTATAAAAAGTAAGATAGGTCAAAAAATTTATCTTCTTAAAATTTCTCCACCATTCAACAAATCTTCCATTCCCATATAACCCTCGATTATACGAATATTATTGCTCTGAACAATTATTGATAGAATATTATCTGTGAAAATGTCATATATTTACATTTTCTCATAAATATTCTTCATTGTATATTATTATTTATCTCATCATCATTATCATCATCATCATCATTTACATTAATTTCTCCAGTTATTTCAACTTTTTGCCCCCCGTTCGATTGCACTGAGTTATCGAAATTTTTTACTTTGATTTCGATTTTGTACAGTCCATCTGTTATGGGTCCTGTATATACATTCTCATTCTTATGAATTTTGAACAATTCATTAAACATAAAACCTTCTGTTTCTATGGGATGAATTATAGAGAGAAGTTTATAGAGAAAGAATCATTCTTTTGTAAATGTTCACATTTTCATACATACTGATATATCCAGATTCTTTTTTAATATCTTCGAACTTTTTGATAAATTTCACATTTTCTGTTATATCCTGAGGATTATTCATTTCCAAACCTTCACTGGTTGTAAAATTTTGAATTTGTATTTCGAAGTTTACGTTCCCTTTGTTGTATCTTGATGTCTTAATCTGTTCACAATTTTTGATGATTATAATCTAGAAAAATAATCCAATTACATGTTTTGATCATTCACCAATTTGAAGCTTCAATTTGATGGAAAATATTCATTTCATTCTATTATAAATAAATTAATCATCTTACTTTATTTTCCTTCAAAATTTCCCAAATTTATGAATATTTTCATTCCAGGCAACACAAGATATTCTACATCCATCGTTGTTATTTGGGATGAACCTTAATGATTTCAATATATCATTTTCCTGACGGAATGAAAGTTTGGACATTAAACAAATCTTTAATTTATTCAACTAAAAAGCTGCAAAAAGTTAATCATAATTTAATCAGTGAGGTTTTTCATTTCATTTCCAATTTTTTTTTTAATTTTGTCTGTAAAATAATGATATTTACACGTATTTATCTCCGTCATGTATTTTGTTTTTCATAAATTCTGTAGATCTGAAATTTATAATATCTTTGTGCGTTTTCCTTTTCTTGCCAATCTCTGATGAAACTACTTCACTTTTCCTCTTAGACATAATTTCAAACGTAATATATACTTTCATGAGGGTTCAAACAAATCAATTATGTTTTTGAAAGAGTCAATGTCCGAAGTGCAAATTTTATTTTGCTTATTCCGTTGCTATAGGTAATATTTTTGACACAAAATAATTGCTAAATTCATTGAATAGACATTTCCGTTACATATAAATTGGCCTTTACATTTGATCATTTTCGAAATGCAAAATCTACGAATATTGAATCATTCTTTTCGAACGTGAGAGATGTTATGCTTCGTGAGAAACAGTTCTGGAAGATATTGATTACTTATTGAATGGTAATTACATAAAATGTTCGTTGATAAAAATTTTTCCTCAAATTATTTCATTTATAATAATAATTAATTGAAAGTATAAAATAAATAACTAATTTATAATAATAATGTTCCTCATTTCACTATTCATGAATTATAATATTGAAATAAATGTTTCTTTTCGATTATCGATAAATATAGAAATTTTGTTTTTGAATGTTTCATGTTATGAATAATCAAATTTCGAATCAAACATAAATATTATTGAAGCCGCTCATTTCACGGAAAAAAGGTGGCTACAGTGAAAAATTGTAGGCTTCGATAATATTTAGACTCGAGTGGGTAAAATTTCATTCTTCATCAAACGTCATTAAACGTCATCAAACGTCAATTCGATTTCCGTCGAATATCGTCACCTCCCATTTATTCCCGTCGATTTACGAGTCGAATATAGTAAATATTGTGATGTGAAATTCATTTATAGATGCCCTTATCGATGAATATAAAAAATTTTTAATACAAGAAACGAATCCAATCTTTAAAAATACAAATTAATATCAACTATAAAAATAATGAAAATTTTCTGACGGAAGAGAGATGAAAAAAGATTCGTATGAATAAAGAATAGGGAAAATCAAAGACAGAAAAAAGGAGAAAGAAAATCCGTATGAAGAAAGAATAGAGAAAATCAAAGAGAGAAGAAAAAAAAAGAAAATCCATATGAAGAAAGAAGAACGAAAATCAACCTAGAGAATCTGTATGAAAATTGTGTATAAGGATACAAATATTAGATTACGGATATTTGTACAAAAAAATACCAATTCATCCTGTCGATAATGAAAGTCTATCAAATTTTTGGGTTCATACAAGAGAAAAAAAATTGAAAATTTTCATCATGAGATGAAATTTTCATTATATGACGAAAAGTTCTATCATATTGTTAATAGTTTTTGACTTCTTCACTTCATGTCTTAAGGAAATATTCACGGTAAATATTGTAATCATTTCAATTTTTTTTAAGCAATTCGTGAATAATATTTGCGGATCCCGAATTTTAGATGGATTTGAAAATTTTGAAAAGAATCCAACCTGATAAAAATTGTTTGTTCAGATGTTTTTCCGTTTTTTTAAACGATGAAGAAAATGATCTCATGCGGGTGAAGCTGAAAATAGTCTCTCACATCATCGAAAATTGGACAATTTATGAGAATTTCATACTTGGTGATTCTTCCTATCTAGAAAATGTATATGATCTTGTAAGTTATAAAAAAAACATATGACTAAAGATGGTATGTATAGAGGCGAAGTTGAAATATCCGCATTTCATAAAATTCATAATTTTTTTATAGAAATTTATACAAGGTCGAATTCGAACCCTCTACGAACTTTTGGTTTAAACACAAATGAAAATCAATTGATTTTGTTATTTTTCGAATTATTAAATCGTGGACATTACGATATAATACATTTTCCAAAAGATAGTTTTCGGAATAATTTCAAAAAATTTTATGAAAAAGACCATAAGAAAACTATTATTTAAAAAAAAAAAAAATATCAATATTAAACAATTGGTTGCAAATATTGATAAGAACAAATAAAAAATGAAACGATTCAAGGAAAGGGAAATAAATTTGACTTAAGATCGTGTAAGTAATTAAAGAAAGTCTGATCAAGACAGAATATCCAAAAGAAGGAAATTAGATAAAATTCAATATCAATCAAAGTCAATAATTTTAAACTCAAAAAAACAAAAACAAATTGTTAATGGAAAATTATCAATTTTCAATGATTCATATATTGATTTTGGTGATTTGGAATATATTTGTCTTTTTTGTAATGCATGTTCTTGGAAAGTAGCATATTCAAAAAAAAGTTGCTGTCATGGAGGGAAAATAATTCAACCACCTCTTAGTGGTTATGATCAAAATTCAAAAGAATTGATTCTTTATGATACTAATTTTTGAAAATTGTTTCGTCATTATAACATGCTATTTTCTCTCGAAACATCCAGAGCAAATATAATTCAAAATTCTTTAAAAGGCATTTAAAACCCGAAAATTCAAAGACAAGTTTGTCTAATACGTCCGCAACAATTGACAGTAACTCACATTGTGGAATGGATAAAAATTTGGGCGGGAGAATTTATATGACAAAATCGAAACAGGTGAACGTATTCTTTCGAAAAATCAAAATTTATGTGATAATCATATTAAAACCATTTCAAAAGTTTTGCATTCTTCAAATCCGTATGTAAAAAAATATAAACATTTGCATCAACTAAACCACAAAAATAATAATCAATATAATTTTTACTCGGTCCGAAATATAATTCAAGATAGAAATCAATATAATTTCCCATCAACAGCTGAATGTGCTGCTCTTATAGCGACTAAAGATTTACATATACCACCTTTGATATTTGTGTTTATCCAAAAGAAATTCCATATGGTACTTCGCATTCAACACGGTGAATCAATATCAATAAATTATCTTTCCATCTTGATCCTATGTTTTTTCCTCTAATTTTCCCTGAGGGTGATTTAGGTTGAGTCCATATTTTCAAGAAAATTTTTATTCAAACAGAAGATTATCACTTTTGCAATATCATCCATATCGTTTAGCTCACAGACCAGAAGAAAAATTCCAATCTATATTATTTTGTGGTCGATTGACTCAACAATACGTTATTCAAGCATATATTGTGATCGAAAATAACAGATTGGACTACTTAAGATACAATCAAGACAAATCGCGTATTGCATCTTATGATAAAATACGCGATGAAAGAAACACGTGTTACATAATATATGGACGATCCCTAATTTTATTTGTGATGTCTGTTGTTGATAACGTATGGTCAAGCATTGACACATAGTCTCTTCGCTCGAGGCTGGTCTTTTCCCTATGTTATTAGCAACTACGTCCTGGTGAACTATCCATTCAGTGATTATTTTGTCGACTTTCTTCATACCCCACTCTCTTTGATTAGGTTCACTTAGAACTATTAGGCTCGCTCTGATTTCCCCGGTGATAGCGAGGGCCAGGTCGTGAGCCGAGCGGTTCCTACTGCAGTTAATCTGAAGTATTCTGATTTTGAGGGTTTACTTCTGTTATTTTCTCTGATTTATCCACTCGTTTCTTCAAAGAACTTCCTGTATTGCTAGTTTGGTACCCTTCTATCCCACAAAACACGCAGAACGGTTCGTTTTAGCCCTGCGCTGCCCTACGTCCATCCTTTCCACATTTCAATTCTAGATGACCCTGCAGTTCGTCCAGCCGATTCGGACTATTCTCTGCTGGGTAACTTACTATAACAGCAACGAATCCCTGCATAATTACTGTCACGTTCTGCCTATTTTTGTAGGCTGGGTGGAGAGTTTCTAACTCAGAGTTCCCGGATTTCGTTTCAGCTGCTCTAGATGCCTGCGCTCCCGGTACTTTCTTTTCGGGCAGCCTTTTAAGCTCTTTCACTTTATCAATACCGCTTTTGACGACAAGAATACGCTCATCATTTTCGCTTAGCGTAAATTTTATTTTTTGTTTGTTTCTGTAGGCCGTCTGGCCTAGGTTACGAGTACAAGTACAAGTCTGTACGACTACATTTCCAGACGTTAACCAGTAATATTTAATTTCCTTAGTATTTCGCAGTAGCGAAATGCTAAGGCCTAACAAGCAGAAAAAAACAACGTTAATATGTAAATTATGCACTATTCCCGAATAAAAACATAATTGTCTGAAGCCGAATTTTATTCAGTTTTATTTTAATCTTTTCAATGCCTTATACATCGTATTGTTTTTCATTATTAGATGTATTTAAAATTGATTTTTCTTCAGACTGGTTAATGATGATAGATCTGTTAAAAGCTTTCACCATTGAGTAGATGTTCAATTTATAGCAGAGGTCTTTGCTGCTAGGACCGGCGAAGACGTCTGCTATAAAAACATCTGAAGTTCAAAGCCTTCAACAGATCTTTTATTTTTATGTACTGTTGCGTTTAGACACGTGTACTTTCCACCTCTAAAATATATTTGACCTTAGTTTGAGCGTCTTAAGATTAGTTATACTTGACAGATTATTCGGCAATTAAATAGTTGTTGACTCTATTTTCTGAAAGCACCTTGGCGACGATAAAATATTTTTACCACGACACTGACAATTATGAAAAATTCTGATATCTAAAATAAATAGCCATCGTCTTTCTACACTGTTTTACATAGCAGATAAAGCGATGTTTGGTGTAATCATGTTCTACGCGACAGATAATTCTGCGTAATCAGATAGTATATAAGTGAATATAGTTCAAATCATTTTCTCTATTTCGCAAAATGAAGATCGTCAAACTACTCTTTGCCTACATCGCCTTCCTTACTCCTATAGGTAAGTGTAATATAATATTAATATTGATGAGAAATGTGACATATTGTCAGAATGTAAACAATATACACTAATTACATTGATTGATACTGAATTAGGAAGTTGTTAGAAATTCTAGAAAATTCTTAAAAATTCAAGCACCTTTAAATTACAAATGAAACTTAAATTTCAGGTACTAGAAACTAAAAGTGATTTTCATGCACTTTTAACAAATAAATCATTCACGAAAATTCAAAAAAATTCAAATTTGAACTGCGAAAATTCTTGTATGTTGGTACCATTGCAAAAATATCTTCCACAGACGTTTTTTTGAAAAGCGGTCTGAAGCTTAGTTTAGCTAATGCTCTATTTTCTATGTCTTCCCGAAACGATATTCCATGGAATTGGAGCTAAAAGAGAACCCATAGGACAACCTTATAACTGCTTTTATAAGTTTTGACAATGGAGCTTCAATTAACAATTGATATAAGAAACCTTAATTATCAGGCGAATATTTAAATTATAACTCGCACCATCAATTTAATCAAAAAGTTAGATTAATTGAAGGAATAATGGATATCTGTATTAAGTTAACTGAGTTCAAGTTCAGGAAAAAAAATTTTAATGAATTAAAAATGACGTTAAAACAAAACAATTTTTCAATACCTTTGTTAGAAGGCATCATTAAAAAAAGAATACCTGAAATATACAATAGCTCCAGTAAAAAAACAAATGGTTAGAAAATTACAAAAAAAACTGATCCACGAGTTTCGTCACCATATGTACAAGGCTTATCAGAAATATCAAAGATTGCTTTGAAAAAATTTGATAATAATGTATACTCTAGAAACAATCATAAATTGGAAAACTGTGTTAAAAACAAGAAAGATTCGGATAAACCTGAAAATTTATCAAACGTAGATTACTTAATAAAATGCAAAGGTTGTGATAAAATGAATATTGGTGAAACTTGCAGAAGGTTGAAAACAAGAACAGCTGTACATAAGAGAGATTGAAGAAATGGCAATATAAATACGGGTGTTTCCCAACACTCGTGGCATTTTGATCATTTTTTTTACTTTGATTTTGATAATATAAAGGTTCTATATAGATAAAATATTTCATATGAAATAATTCTAGAATCGATTTCCATAAATGAATAAAAGAATTATTCTATTGATTTAAAAACAGAAATTCTAAACGTAAATCAATGCTACCATAATAATTATGATAAATTAACTTTCAAAATTCCCAATGCCTTGGCACGCTATTTTCCTTTGAAATTGGATACGCTCTGTATATGTGAATTTTTTGTACTAAGAACCTCGACAATTTTCATAAGCTTTCCAATAAAATCCTTTAAACAGCAGTTCATTACCGCCTCGTTAATTCAAAAATAAGGTACTTGACAGATTCAAATCTATAAAAATTATTCAAATTTCTTTTACCTATGATCGTTTTTAAAATGTTGCATAAGCAATAGGAGTTGGAAAAAGATGAATATTATGAATACTATAATATTAAATCGGCTACGAAACCTTTTCTTGTAGGCGCATTTCGCCGACTGTTACTATTTTTCTTCTATCTTCTAAAGTTTTTATAGTTTTAAATAGTTATGTTTGAAATCTTGTAACAATGACACTTTTAAATTCTTCGGCCCTTCCTGAAGTGGTTGACTTAGTCAATGAAAGTTTCAACAACTTATTCTTTCCATGTGCAACTAAAACAACTTCGGCTTATCTTCTTTCCAATATATATTTTTCGAAAAAATTAATAAATCTCTATTTTTTTAAACAAAATTAGGTGCAGTGATGAAGGCACTTGCAGCATATCCACAATTCGAACCTATTGAAATTCCTAGTGGAAGCCGTGCGTATATACACTTTCCATCTGGTAACCATACTTTTACTGGACGTCTACAACACTTAACAGATGGTGTTCCTAGCTGGATCATTCGACCAAGACGACAACCTATTTCGGATGAAAGTGTTTATGTACACATCCCTCACCAGCCTCTTATCCTTCATTTAGTAGCAAATATCGTTTTAACTGACCATAACGAAAATCGTCTTATTCTTGAAAATGCCTCCGCTTATATAAAAACAGGTCCTAACTCCATTTTAATATCACATCTTCATCATCGCTCGGCTAATGCACTATGGCCGATTACTGCGGTAACTCCGCAAGTTTTTGTACGAGTTCCGCCTAGCAACCTAATTTTTGCGGGACCGCTAACACGTTTTTTGGGGGACATTACTCCCGACTTTGTTATTTGAGAAAACTTCATATTAGGAACTACGCAGACATTACAAATTTTGATAATACCACACAAAATTTAGATATTATCACACACAACATTCAGTTTTTTCTTCAATATGTAAGGCATAACTGGTTACCAGAAAATATCAAGGTTCTTATAAGCTGAGTTATCAGAATTTCAAATTGGAAAATGTCAAATCCTAGTACCTATATTGCATTATATGTATGAAAATTATGTGGTATTACCGAATAAAAACATTATTGTCTGAAACTGACTTGCTGAATTTCATTTCGATCTCCACAATGCTTTATATATCCTGTTGTAGTTTTAGATATTATTTTGATGTATTGTTGCGTTTGGAGGAATATCAATAAGAATAAATGAAAAAACTATTATTATAAATATATATTCGACCTTAATTTGAGCGCATCAAGCTTTGTTATGTTTGGCACATTATTACTGGTGCTAAATTATTGAGTTAAATTTCACACTTGAATAAATGTTGACTCTATTTTTTCAAGGTCACTTGGCATCGAAAAAAACATTCTTATCGCAATACTCGCGCCACGCGCTCCATTATAATTAAAATTAAACCATATTTTTAAAAGTCCATTATATTTTAAACTATTTATCACCGCATATTACGAAAATATACAGCCTGGTGTTTTTTCCGTTAACCCTTCCAAATTACGAAATTGAAAGAATTTCTTTTGCAATTAGCGATTTGAAAATAGGACATTTGGAATTTACACATTTTTGCAATTGCACACTGAAAGAAATTGCTGGATATTTTTCTTGCCCCAGTACGTAACTTCAGGGTAGGCCTAAAAGTGCATGAAAAATTGAAAATACCGTCATCGGACAATTATGCAAATAATGCTTGAAGAAAGATACGACTTCTTAAATTATGTAGAGCACAGTCAAAGAATCAATACTGGGCTACATCAACAAAAAATCTACAAGCAAATCTGTAATACGTTTAACACTCCAGCATTAGAGTCTTCAAGTCAGTCAAGGAAGGGTTCTCGGATTGTGAAGGAAAATATTTATGCTAACACGATATGGTAACATGATGAAGACGTGATAAAAAAACCTTGGCCTTGTTTTTCCAAGTTCGACGACTTGTTACGAGGCCGACTTTGCTATAAATCAGAGCGGGTGTGAAAATGCTAAAGTATCTGCTCTACTATGTAATTGTTTCTGTATATCACGTAAAATATTGAATGAATTGTTCAAACAATTTAAGCTTGAATAATTTAAAAATTATAATTTTGTCACAGAAAATTATTTTTTGACTAAAAGTTCATATTGCATGAAAAATTATATTATTCAATTATTTAAACCCAAATGTTTTAAGCAATTCACTTAATTTTTCATATTCAACCAATTTCATAGTACTACAACACATGATAAAATTACATACAACTTTTTTGTTTCGTGTACTTTTTTCGAAAGACGCACCGTTTTTATGTTGCAGCGAAAATACTTCTTATAAATTGTTATGAAGAAAATGGTTACTTTGAATGAGATTTTCTATGAGAAATGGCAATTTTGTAACAATAATTTATAGAAAGCATTTTCTACTCTAAATCAGAATAATTATTTTTTCTTTGAAGATTGCCAACCGCGAATCAATTAGTGCTCAAATTTTGATGTTTTCCTAAAAATAGATTCTAAGATATCATTTTTCAGTATGCTAGTTTTCTTTGAAAAAAAAGAAATGATAGTTTATAATGCTGTAATTCGAAAGCGGTGCATCTTACAAAAAACGTACAAAGAACAGAAAAGTTTTATTTCTGCTCAAAGATTCTGACAATTATTATTTTTTAAATTGTAAATAAATAAGAAATTTGTTCAAATAATTGTTGTGCAACTCTGAGAAAATATCTAATTATAAACGAAATAATAAATAGCTGTAAAATGTAAAATAAAAAAACTAACTTTTTTGTTAAAGTTTGAAATGTGAAGATGGTTTTCATATAAATATTTTTGGAATGAAAAGATATGAGAAACACTTTTTATTCTTATACAAGCAGTAAATTCACGCGCGCAAAGCGCACTTTCACGCCCCTGGATTTTTATTTTTTAATATCAAAAACATGAACTATTTAAATATCCATAATAACAAAGTTTTAAATACTAAGGGTTCTAAACGTTTTCGAAACAAGTTGAATGAATTAATAGAAGATTGATTCCGGTTAGTGAAATATGTTTGAAAAAACTCTTATTTTCGTAATATTAATATTTTCATGGACGCAATTTTTTTACATTTGTGGAGATCCTAACTGCGCCTATGAATTTTTGCTATAACTCATGTCTGATATACTCTTTTTATTTAAATATGGTATTGTTAATCAAATACTGGTTAATTTTAAACAGCAATAATCTATGAATCTTTAATTACGCATCGTTCATATAAGAAAGCATACATTCACAATTGATAATTCAGAAATTTTTGAATTTCATACGTCAAGAAATTGTCTCATGTTATCAAATCAAAATTGTTTGATTTCAAATGCTATGAATGTGAAATTGTCTACAGTATCTACGAAAAAATTTTATAATCTTCGAAGTTAAAATAAAAGAGTTAACTATGAACATTTTCAAATGAAACCCTGAGGGATGGAATATATTTGAAATTTTTATATCAAGGAAAGTCCATTTATTGCTTTTATTTTGGTCTCAAATGAGAGCTTAGGTTTATTCATTCATGAAATGAAGCTTTGATTTCCTTGTGAAAATATTTCGTCTTGGATTCTGTCTCGATGACAGTCAATCAAGACATTCTGAAGACTTGTTGAAGACGTTTTCAAAGTCTGGCTTATGAGACGCAGCAAGAATTTATTTTTTTATTTTTTTTATTTTTTTCATAAGATCGAAATAAAATCTACTCTCCTATGCAAATTTTTTGTGTACCAAAAAGGGAGCACCCAAAAATTTCACAAATCAAAAATAGACTTTTTGACTACCCGTTATTTCCGGCTCATTAGAGACAGGTGCACAG
>JAUMHM010127874.1:0-19153 GCA_032362435.1 Melikaiella ostensackeni
TTTTTGAAATCATTTGAAATACCTCATAATTTTTCAAACCTGTTGAAATTACTTGAAATCCTTTGATTCCCATTGATGTCTTTTAAAATATTTTGCGATCCCCACAAATCCTCTGAAAATCCCAGGGCTGCCGCGCAGTCACTTTCAGTCAGTTTTTTCAAATCACTTTTTAGTCACTTTTTGAAGATAAAAGTCACTATAGCTCGCACTATAGACACCCTGAAGACTTTTAAATCCACCTTGAGTTCTTATGAAATTTATTAGATTCTTCTTCACTAATTTAGTTCATTCCCATTTACCTGAATTGAATGAAATTTTTTGGATTTCAAACATTTTGTTCCATTGACCTGAATCATTTTAAATTCATTTTGAATTCGTATAAATTTTATCGAATTCTCTTGAATGACCTGGAATTCTTCTAAATTCACTTCAATTTTACTGAATTCAATGGAATATTTAGAATTTTTTTCAATTCATTTGAATTTATTTGAAATTCATCCTCAATTCTGAGTAACTCAGTCTGAATTAAAAAAAAAATTGAAATTCTCTTAATTTCTTTTGATTCTCCCTGAATACTTTCGAATTGTTCTAAATTCACGCAATTCTACTCGACTCAAAAAATTTTTATTATTTTTTTTTGTATATTTTTTTTTAAAATTCAACCAGAAGTCTCCTAAACTCACATTGAATTCTTAGACATTTCATCAAATTTGTTTGAATTTCCTTAAATTTTTATAAATTCATTCCAAATTTGATGATTTCAATTAATTCTTTTAACACTTTTGAATTTTTTTCAATTCAAATTCTGTTTAATTCATTGTTCTCTTTATTTAAAATTTTTTTTGAATTCGCTTAAATTTTGTTGAATTTGGCCTTCATTCTGTTCACTTCTATTTTACTGAATTCGATGGAAACTTTTTAATATTCAAAATTTCGTTTAATTTACTCAAATTCTTAAGAACTTCATCAAAGTATCTTGAGGTCCCTAAAATTCTCATAAATTCTTTTAAATTTACTTCAAGTTTACTGAAATCAATGGATCTTTTTAGACTTTTTTTTTAAATCACGGTTCGGGTGCAGTGATATTTGAAAAAATTTATTATCGACGGTTCCGAAAGGAAAACCTTCTGCAAAATTTTTCGGTAATTTCACTTATGGCTTAAGCCTTCGCAAAATTTAGAAAATTTTATAGTAAAATCTATACATGTTTTCAAACATAATATAACATAGTAATATATATATATATAATATATATTACATAATTCTGGTCAGAGATACGATGCCACCAAATTTTGTTTGAAAAATATGAATGTAGTGTAGATTAGAGCGGAGTGAAGATGTTATATTTATTATTAATTGAATCGTTTGAGTTGAGGGAACAATATTTGTGGGTTGACATCCACAAAAAATAAAATGAAAAATTTTAAATTTTTTTGTTAATTTAGAATGTTTTGAAAATGCGCGAAAAACATGTTTTTTTAACTGAGTCATATTCACATATACAATCTATATGGTAATTTTTGAAAGGCTGGATCATAAACTGTAATATCTAGATTTTACGATTAAATATTTAAATAATGCTCTTCCAAATTTAAGAATTCAAGATTATAAACGGTGTAATTCAATTTTCTCAGCGTGAGTTGAAATTACCTGAGACAAAAAATAACGCAAAAGTATTCGAATTAATATTTGTTTTGAAAAAAATTATTGAAAACTCTACATAAAATACCTTCAAAACAAGCTCAAATCGAAATTTGAGGTATTTCTACCTTATTATTATAACTCTCATTAGAACTTAAAAATGCACAAAATTTTCTTGAATTTGATCCTTATTTCAACTCTGAACAATTTGACATTAATCATAATTCCAAACAACTTTGAGTTAACAAACTAGATAGAACGCTCAGTTCAGTTGAAGAATGTTTAATCAAAAGCATGCATTGTTTGGCGTCACTGGCATTTTTTAATTTTCAAAATCGCTTGATGAATGAGCCAAACTTCTTCATTTAATTATTTTTATCCCAAAATAATATTGAAAAAGGAGCTACTTCTATATACATATATTCTTTTTATTGCCACATCGTAATTTTTTTCAGTCAGTTTTTATCTCTCGATGGCAAACCTCGAAGTTGTCAGTGTCTGTAAATAATATACATACACATTAAAAGTTTAAAAGCTCTTCACCATTAAAGAACATTTTATCTTTTGAAAATATCGAAATTCAAACTAAGATAATTATCCAATTCATTTATTCAATAATTCAACACCGAAGTAAGTTTATGAAATTTTCCTGAAAATATACACTTTCCTAATAATTTCAAATCTTCCACTGAATTTGAATTTAACGCTTCTAAATTTTTGATTCAACTCATTAATGTGTCTTTTTCATTCCATAAATTAAAATGTTGAATTAAAATGAAGAAAGTGGATCTCACAAGAGACTTTGCAGAAAATTAGAGATGCCGATCTTACTTTTTGTTATTATCATCCATGTCATGTTTGCTCTGATTAAAATAACAAAAGCGCGAGGAAGCGTCTGAAGCCACAGAAACATTTATTTTAATGGTTCTGCATAATTAGTTGCTGTAATAAGGTCTTGAGAAAGTATTTTCTAGAAAACCTAGAATTCTTCTGGCATTCATGTGGGTACTGAGCCATTGCAAGGGAAAGATGCACACTTTCTTTTACATAAAATTGATATAACTCTAAGAAAATAGCGAAAAAGTCGAATTTTATCAATTTCAAGATCATTTAGGTAGCGTAACAAAAATTTCAATGGTATTATTGTTATACAGGTATGAATTCAATTGCTACGACTATTTTTTCTTGTAATTTAGACCTCATAAGAAAATTTCCTTTTCAAATAAGAATTGTATTGTTTTTAGTGCTTTTTGACTGTATCTACGAGGCGAAGACACAAAAAATTATTGTTATTTTGATGAATGTTTGAAAATCATTTTGCTTACATATTCAATCCCGCCAAGTTTTATATCTAGCATGGCTTTTTATAATTTATTTTAAGAACTTCTATAATAGGGCACTTTATTGAAAAAGTTTATGAATAATTTTTAATGATTTTTTTCATATTGCTTGGCCGAATTTTATTTCACAAATTCATGTACTTGTACTTGACGCTTTTTTTCTTCGCAGATGTTTTTGGTGGGATTTTATGTATTTTCGTAATTGAAAGAAAATTAGGATAGTTACGCTCAATGAGAATAATTTTAATTCAATTACTAATTCACTGAATTTGAAAAATTAAACTAATTGTTCAATCAATTTTCGTTGAAAGCTAATTGAATAAATAGAATTTCATTTCAAAATGAAAAGCGTGGCTCGATATTTTTCTTTTTGTTGAAGCTTTTTTGACTTTATAATAATGGCACAATGATTGTAGAAAGAATAATTTAATTTTTTTTCTTTAAGAACTATTGAAGAAATAAAAAATTCCTGCAATATGTATCGAGAATCTGTTGCTACTGACTTCTGCTAAAAAATGGGTACCAAACCACCAATTGCTTCCATAGGTTAGAATGAAAAAGTGAGTTACCTTCATTTCTCATAATAAATACTTTTCTGAAGTAGCTTTTTATATACTATTTTTTTCTTGTAGTAATACACTAGACGAAGACTCAGTGTAATTTTCATCTCTTAATATCAAAAAATAGAAAAGTTATTGATTTTTTCGTAAAAACGGTCATTTTTCATATTTTTTAATTTTAGCAATTTTTTAGTATACTTAAAATTAATATTTGACTATATAAACTATATTATTCCTCAAAGTAAGCCTTCAATAAGTTCTGGAAACATTTTCAAGTAAAAATATTAAATAGTTTATGTTTTATGAAGATTTTTGTTGCCGCGGTGACGACCACCCCAGTCTAGCAAGTATGTAATTCTATAGAAGTGTGGCAAGCAAGGGTTAAAGTAGAAGAGTGGAAGTAGAAGAGTAATTGCGGAACGGATGACTCAGAATATCTTATTTCAATATTGGTACAATCGCGTTGGCAATATCGTCACGAATGTGTACTGTAATTCCTCCGAACTTATTATCAAGATCCGCTCTAGAAGCCGTGAGTGAAAACAAGCATCCAGATATTACTTATCCGATAACGGAGAGTCCCGGTGGCTCAGGCGATAGCGCGTCAGGCTTCTAAGCAGAGGAGCTGGCGTTCGATCCCTGTGCCGGTACCAATGGAAATTTTTCTATGTACTTCTACCGGGGCTTCGGTGGTTCGGAACCCACCTTAAAGATTATGTCCCCTCAAGAGAGGCTGGTGATATTCCAGGTAAAAGGCTCCATGTCGAGGGGACTATGCTTGGGGGTCACTAGTCGATTCTGAGAGACTCTGAAAAGAGTTAGCGATCTCCTTGCGAGATATGCCTTGATTAATCAAAAATATATATTTCTCAAAATTTCAAAAACAAGTCATCCTACTTGCCAGTACTGCCAATTCATACTCTTTGATTGCATTATTCAGCTATCTCGGCAACACGCTGGTTGTCTCGCTCAAATTCCTTAAAAAATTGTTGATTCAGAGTATCATCGGTTTTTCAAGGAAATTGTGCGAGAAAAACCAGCGTGTGGCCGAGATATCTAAATGATGCAAGTAAAGAGTATAAGTTGACAGTACTGGCAAATAGGGTGACTTATTTTTAAAATTTTTTTAAATATATTTTTTTGTTTAATAGAGAAATATCCACAATTTTTGTGTCAATTTCGTTGAGAAAATATACTGTTTAAAAGTGTTGAAGAAACGGTTTAATGAAATACGAATGCGGTTGTGACTGAAAAATATCTTGAAAATGAGACGAATTTTAAAAATTGAATCGAAAATATTCCTGATTTCAAAAAAAGGTGTCCAATTTTTGATTTAAAAAATGTTCATAACTATTCGATAGATCATAGACTTTTGTGTGGATATTTATTTTTATTATTTCGATACGAGAGCGACTTAGTACATACGAAATAGGGGCTGCCAGCAAAAAATCCAGAAACTCCTTCTCCGCCACCTCAGTTAATTTTTATCCATTCGGAAAAACGTTTTTCCTCAAAGAACTATATAGTAGGACCACACTTTGTCATAGTTTGACTTCGATCAGCGAATGCTTTTTTTCAGGATGTGTACTAGGGTGGGCACAACAATTTTCTTTGTCGTTTTCTACTATGGCTAGCAAAAGTGTTTTTCTACATATCAAAGAAAACTCTATAACTTTTTTCAGATTTTTGAGATGATATCATCAATCAGCAGAAGCTTTCTAAGTCTGAAACTTTTGAAACAGTGATGTTTTTGATATACTTCAATGTTGTGTCATCATTTCTTTTTCGACTTAGTCTTCTCTGTGTGAATTTGTTTAATTTAATACAGCTAATTATTTTGAGAAACCTTTATTGTAAAATATTTGTGGTGATGAATGAAGTTACGTAGAATATAATTTTTATTAAAAAATGAATATTTTGAAGGTAATGAAAATAGGTACAAAGTTGTAATTTCTTTTTAATTATCATTTTCAAAGATCTACCGGAACTTAAAAATACATGTCAGTTTGGAAGAGAAAATTCAAATATTTATAAATGTGATTATGGTGTATCATTTTCATGTTTTTATATAGTTTTTTATTTTAATGTGGATTTTCGGTAGGACTTGCAGAGAACTTTCTTTTTCATTGGAGGTGTATCAGTCAGAGACAAATTGAATAATGATTTTCGCACGCAGATTTCGGTATGGTACTCGACCTTATTTAAAACATTTTCGTCTTATGAGAAGTGCCCTACATATAAATTTCATGTTGGTTGAAGTTGACTTTGAAATGAAAAATAATACAATCATTTTATTAACGAACTTTATACTATCACGGAATATCCGCAAAACTGGTCCACTTCCATCTCTTCCATAGGGCTACTATTACGGGAAATTCCGTAACGGAAAACCTAGCGATATATTCTGACCGATTAGTCAGATTTTCTCGATGAATAGAAGGGATTCTAGGAGGAGAATATCGCTGTCAAAAAAAGGTTAAAATTTCATTTTGGATTGCAGTAACGCCTTAATTCAGAAAAAAGAGTAACTCTTGCACCTTTACGAGAAAGTACATCAGAATATAAGTCACTTACAGTCCTTTCAACTGCATGTCAACCATCTATCAAAATTTTGAAGAAACTAGAACTTCCGAAATGCCCTAGACATGCACATTGATGTAGCAGACCTCTGGCCATCAAACCTGAAGTAGAAATTACTAAGGCTAAACACACACGCATACGTCTGACAAGAGGCTACCCAAATCACGTTGAGACACACAAGTGAAAATTACTCATGCATTGTCAGGCGCGCTATCTGGATTAACTCAATCGTTTTCTACTCATGATAATTAAACTACTGACGATAAAGCAGAAAGCGCAAGCTAATGAAAAGAGAATTGCCGTGGGTGGAAAAAGACTCAGTTGATGCCGATAATTTATCGAAGGAAGCATTGACCGATACAAGATACTACCTAATTTCATTCTGTCAATATGTATGACCATGAGTTAAAAATATCAAGTACTGATTATTCTAAAACAAGTGATGTCAAATATATATTTCATAAAAATATATGTATTCTAACATCTCCAACGTTTCCTCGTTAATACCAGTCACATGGTACTGTACGAAACGCAGTAAAGAAGTGATACATGCATGTGTAGTCAGACTTGCGGTAACTGAAAGCGTTTGACAAGATAGATGAGAAGGTGAAACTAGTTATCTATCGATGCTCAATAACCGATCGATCATCAAAAGTATCCGACAAAAAAAGAAGAACTAAGATCACTCACTTAAATGAATTGATGATTATACATAAACAGTTACAGGTCGTACATGATAAAACATAAGAATCGCACATGCTATGTACAGGTACATATTTAATATCAAGAAGTTGCGCCATGGGTGGTGAGCTCTCTCTTCTTTCTTACCTTCTGTCACTTCCTGTCACCCTAGCATGGGCCGTTTCTAGCTGATCCATTTGAGCCTGCATGCGGGTCCCCCTATCTTTAAGATGCTGGATAATATTTGCAGTTATTTCTAAAGACCCAATAACACATGCCTCAATAGCTTCCATCTGCTGTGGTCGTTGCTCCTTTCCGGCTTCTTGTTTCTAATTGTGTCTCCTTTCTTCTTCTGTTATCCTTTTCGTGGCTTCTTCCAGTTCCTGCATTTTCTTATTGATTTCTTGCCACCACTCTCCTGAGGGTGCAGATTCGTTGTTGGGATCCTCAGTACTCCCCCCAGTGTGTTCCGTATCAACATAAATGACTGTTGAATTGAAGTCATCTTGACTGTTCATGTCGTTCACGCTCTTTTTATGAGGTTTTCGACGATCGTTCACCTGGCTTATCCTCTATTATTTGATTTGTCATTTCTGTTGGTTTATTATTTTATTCTCGTTGCTATAATATATACAAATTCTCATTCACATTTCAAGCCCAAAATAAATGGCAAACTCGCAACAAAGTCTCGTAATTTCGTGGCATCATTAATACTCAGGGTGGAGACCCACCCGGGAGAATCAGGAGAAAAATGGGACGAACTTGATTCGAGAGAAAATGGATTTCGTAGCGCCGATGTATCCGATCAAATCACCAAATCGCGTACTGTCTACGTCAGAACCTATATAGGATTCTAGATACAAACTGAAATGGAGCAACTGACTGCAAACCTATATGTGACCTTAAAGGAACATAATTGTTGCCCAGTGACTAAAAGTATATATCTGTACTACTGTGTAAGACTACTACCGCGCATCTGTAGGTACAATAGAAAAGCACTGAGCAACATTTCTGGTTCTTTGAAGTTACATATGTGCGTAGGAACGTGTATAGGAGTCTATGCAGAAACCTTTATGGGGATGTATTGTAATCCGCTAAGAGGTGTAATTATTGGAATTCATCTATAATTATTTCCAAGGTTAACCGATTCTGGCGATACTCAACCATCATCCAAGGTCTTTGTTTGAATAATGAGAAAGGGAATCCGCACGAGTGGAAGTATAAGGTTAAATATTTATACATGAACCATGAAATTTTATTAAAATAATCTTACTTTAGCTATTATAACAAAGAAAACTTACATCCCTAGCTATAATAATTATCGCTTCCAGGCCAGTAAATGTCTATTTCTATTTTATTGTTATTCTCATTGAATTGTCTGAAGTTTCACACTATGAGATCTGATTACATCCTACACAAGCAGTTTAATCCTTATACTTTTCATATTCAAACGTGATTTCAATAGAAGTAATATCAATATAAACACAATGTTAAGAGTAATCAATTATTCACACGCCATAAGCAATGAATCAAATACTTTTCAAGAATTGAGTCTTACGCGAGAAAAACGTCTCGTATCAGTGATAAAACATAGAAAGTAGAGGTTTCTGCCTCTTCGCAATCATAAAAAAGGCTTATACTAGCACAGAACATTATTTCGTTAATATTATGCAATCATTGTTTGCATATTTAAAGGATATGTGCGGAAATATGAAATTTACTCTCCAAATTTAATTTAGCATTGAATGAGACTATTCAAACTCACTGCATAAACTAGGGTAGGGAGTGAGCTCCGCTCGATTCCTTTCTGATTTTATTTGGTAATCGCAATATCAAAAATAATTCAATTAGGAGTCAATCGTTGTAAAGATTTAACATTTCACACGTTAAAACTAAAGTTACAATCGATCAGATATATGTGCTGATGCGCTCGTAAAGATTTCGGTATTAAAGTCATGATAAGTGACAAATATGTGATAATGTGTTCGCAGGGATTTCAGGTTTGGGAGAAAGAGGGTATATTTCGTTTAATGAAATGCAATCTCTGCTTCGAACATGGAGAAAAGTAATGAGCTTTGATTTCTTAAGAATATTAGGAATTTATTCAGACTTAAAACTATTTCGGAAATTTTATTTAATCTCTGTGATATTAGACACCCCTTCTTTTCTCAACCTTATCCTAAAGTGAACTCTAGTCTGCCTATAAATAAAGTAAGTTGACAACGATCACTTTTATATTTCACGTAAGTCACTTTCTAGACCACTACACGAAATAAAATTTGCTCTGCTTGTAAGTGGACTTTAAATGCAATAATTTTTGCACAAAATAGGCACTATAGCACAATATGAAATCACAAATAACTTTGCTTTATCTCCTTTCTCAAAAATAGTCACTAAGTATTGGCATAAATTCGTTAATCACTGCCTGTCAAATTTCAGGGATCACTTTTTAAGAAGGAATACATTTCTCAGCCAGATTGTAAGGTGAATTTCAGCCTGCCGTTAAAGCACTTTCTCCTTCTCAGAATAGTTCAAAATTTAAAATAGGTTGCTCTGTCTTCAATTCTGAGTTTCTCCTTGACAGAGAGTGTTTATGAGACCAAGATACAGAGTTAACGTCGCTCAGCTCTCAAGGCTACTTTCTCATGACCCTTGCCCTTTGCTGGGAAGTTCGTAACTGACGAGTTTCTCTCACGAATGGGACCTTCTCGATCATTCCTTGATTCTGCCTCAGATCTACGCCCCACACTTTGTTGCGCGGTTTGAGTGGAGGCTTGGGAGACTGCGCGCCCTCTCTCTTCCTGCTAATTGGCAGCCCAGTGAGTCTCACTCATATGCTTACCAAATTTCCTAACAGCAGGTTTTCCCTGTAGCTCGCAGGCTACAGTATATAGTTTCCTACTTAAGGAACTAGACAGAATCTATGTAGGATCTCTATGTAGGAATTTGAAAACTCAAATTTCGAAAAATTAAAAAGAGGGTGACAAGGAAAAGGGTGATGAAGGTGACTGTCCTAATTACAGAGCGATTAGCCTACTAAGCATCGTGAGAAAAATATTTACCTAAATACTTAAGGTCATGGGAATATCTTAGGAAAGAAACTGGGAAGTCCAATGTGTATTTATGCCAGAAAGATCAAGTGCAGATCAAATATTTAGCTTGAGGCAGATCACAGAAAAAAGTTTGAGAGTAAACAAAAGAGTTTTCTGTGCATTTGTTGATCCGGAAAAAGCTTTCGATAAGATGTATAGATCTGAACTTTGATGAGCCCTGAAAGAGTACAGAGTAAATGGTTGGCTCCCAGAAAAAATAAGAACAATATGGTATATGTGATCGCCCGCGAAGAAAGGGACCTAACGCCCGGAGCTACATTTGATAAGAGGAGCGATTAAAGAGGCGATCCGGCACAGGAACTCCATGAGAGGGCCTCAGTTTGCAGTTTGAAAACGATCTGAATTTCGCAGATAAAAGAATGATTTTTTTTTATGAGAGAGAAAATAGAAAACTATCGATTGGTGCAAAGACCTAAAAATCCATATTTTGGGCGTTAGGTCCCTCTCTTCGTGGACCATCACATATGATGGTAGTGAAGCGCGTAAGAGTGAATGGACAACTGAGCGTTTGGTTCTGATATTAAGCAGGGCGTTGGGTAAGGCTGCCTTATGTCCTCCTAAATGTTCAATATGTACATAGATAAATATCTAGGAATAGCTGCCTTAGACGAAGGAGGTGTTGATCTCGGGACGGTGAAAGTACGTGGACTGGTGTTTGCAATTGAGACATATAAATGAGGGTAGAAAGATGATCGTCAGCATACGAGCTATTACTAGAAGTAAAAATGTAACGATTAAAGCTAAGATTTCAATATATATTTCTGTGCTTGCCCTCACTGTGCTGTATGGTAGCGAGACATGGACGTATCAAGGAAGGGATAGGATTGAAGTTACCGTGGTTGGCATGTAGTTGCTGCGAAATATGTGCGGGAGAATGCTAATGGACGAAGTCAGTTATTAGTGTGTTTTTAAAGAATGTGGTGTATAAGAAACATTGTTTGACAAGACTGAAACGAATTTGCTGAGATGGTTCGGTCATCTTGAGAGAATGAATCATGAACGCTTAACGAAGCAAGTGTATTTAAGTCAAGTGAGTGGTAGTGTACCCAGAGGTAGAACAAAGAAAGAATGGTTGGAATGTGTGAATGAGACTCGGAAATGAAAGGATATAAGGAGTCACAGAAACACGACAGCGTGCATGAAACTATTTATGGATGTAACGGAATCAAAAGATGTATGCAAGGATAGGGATGCATGGAGGACAATTGCTTGTAAAAAAAGGGTGATGCCTGACACGAAAAATTTTAGGTACTAATGGGCCCGCGTGTAGAGATTTTCTGAGTGGATAAGTATAATAGCTTCGTCAGCTCTTCACCTGAAGTGATTGCTAGAGAGGTTATTCAGCGACCCATGTCGGTGTGGTGTTGATGGAAAAGTGTGTCGTTTGAATGAACAACACGCGACTTTTTGATTGATCTGAAACCTATCCCCTCTCCTACATATCCCTTACTGACTCTGACCATATGAAGCCTTCGATCCCTGGCAGTATAGCAAGGCTAGAACCGAACGAGTTACGCTTACCCCGGAAGGGATTTGGCCTAATAATATAATGATAATAATAAGAAAAAAATCTCTTTGTGTAAAAAATGATGCTGAACTTTCGTAGGCACAATTTTTGTTCGTGGATAATAATATGTGAGAAATTAGCAAATAGAATACAAAATTTTTGTTCAAGTTACAAGTTTCTCAAAACATGCCAAAGCATGTTTTTTCTCGACCTCTCTAAAAATACAAGAAATTTGAAATCTGTAAAAATCACGTGCATAACTGAGTCTGTTATCGTTCTTTTTAAACCACGTATACTAATATATTTTGAGGCGCTGATAAAGAGTATAAGCTCGTAAATCTTCGGAACTTAACTTTTCAAGCTCAGTTTGAAAAAAAAGTTATCAAATAGTTACGAAAATTAAAGCTGTAGGTTATACGAGCATACGATTATAAAGCTGCTTTCCTTAAACAGGCAAATGGTTTGTGCACGATGGTGTCCAAAACGCGAACATATTATGAAAATCGATTTTTATACATTGCTTACGGATAACCAGGAGATTCGTTTTCAGCGTTAACCGGATTACGGTAATATGCATAAAACTTATGTTACGCATTTTTGCAACTGACCCATGGTTCCCGGAAGAAAAGATAAACAAGCTTTGCAACAAACTTTTTCTGAACCCAATTTCAGCCTACAATTATTGAAATTTTCACATCTTCTATCCTCAGTCAGTTAAAGGACACATACAGGGAAAAAATTTGTCTCAGACTATTTCTAGTATCCAAATAATTTATGAAAAAAAAATTAAAAATTAAGATAAAAGAACAGAAATCTTTGAAGATCAACTGGGATCAAGCATTAGAACCGATTTTCAACTATCTTTGCCTTCTCGTAATAATATAATGAAGCTAGTGCCGCCTAGTAAAATTCCATTCAATAATATTTTACAAAATTCTAATTTCTCTCAATCGGGTCTAATCTTCCAACAATGGGAAGATCGCGCGGCGATTCTAGACAATCACCCTAATTTTATACTATTATTCACTACCAGAAAGTGTATCTACAAAAAAGTCAGCATAATTTTTTTGCCCATAGACAAATTTTTTCAACTTCTTCAAAATTTCACTCTTCAAACCCATACATAGAATTATCCAATTCAACTAAAATTTGGAGGACTAACTAATGCTGGGCAAATAAAACTTTTACTCGCTATTACAATCCATTACTCAAAAAAAGGTATTTTCAGCCAACTATAATAGCCACCTACAGAGCTATTTTCTGTAGCGAAATCTTTGAAATTTTTGTGAACTCTTTTTGAATTCTTTCAAGTCTCTTCGATTATTTTTTGATCAAACCGGGAGTATTCATAAATTTCTGCCGAGAAAACCGGTAGAAAGCCGGAAGACGAAAATTGCAAAAAAAATTACCACCCTGAATCAATCAGTAAAATTAAATTTTCTCGATCACAATCAAAAAACTATTAATACCAAAAATCAATAATAACCCTGAAAATGACGTGCAAACAATCTCAAAACAAAGAACTAAAAAATCCAACTTCAAGGGGATAACACGAAACTTTGATTCCACCGTACCTTGCTAATCAAGAGGGTACAAACGACAATATTGGGTGTACAAGCAGTACAAATGACGTACAAACCTATGCAAAAATAAAATTTGAAAAATTTGGAAGTCGCGAGCATTAACTTCACACAGGGTCCACCAGCACAATTTTTTTTACAATGAAATATCATGTTCAATCATTCGTTAAGAACTGATTTGGTAAAGAAATAATGACACAACATTGAATTATATCGAATAAATCACTTTTTTCAATGCTTTAAACTCTGCAAAGTTTCTACCTACCGAAGATATCATTTTAGATATCTGGAAAAAAATCCTAAAAACATCCTTTGATATGTAGAACAAAATTTTTCCCAGCCATGATAAAAAACTGAAAAAAAATTATTTTCGGCTTGCCCTACTATGTATACTCGAGCAAAAATGCCTCAATAAGACTATGAAAGAGGAATTTTCTGCAGACACCGTTCTCCTTACGACTTTGGATCTCACAAACGATTAATTTCAGATATTCACAGTATCAATAACTCGATTTGAAGACATTAAAATATTTTTGATAATACGAACGATTCGAAACAGGACACGAAGAAGCTTTTACTGTATTGGCTCCATGCGATCCTAATAATCTAGAATCATCAAAATCACAACCAAATTAACGATGAGTATTTTATTTCACTATGCTATTCGCGGTAATAAATTAATCTCTCAAAATCTTCACTTTTTAAAGAAAACAGGTTCATAGATTTATGAAAAGTTTTGGGAGTGCATGGAAAGTTATGGAAAATTTTGAGTTTTTGGAAACTGGCGGAAATTCATGGAAAGTTCTGGAAATTTATGGGAACTTAGGAAATTTATGCGAAGCGTGGGGAAATTATTAAAATTTTAGAAAAAGGATGTAAATATTTGAAACATTCAAAAAGCTGTGAGAATTTCATGAAACTGAAAAACTTGTGGAATTTTTTTTTCTTTTCATTGATAGGAATGTTTGGAAATGTTCGTATTCTCCTAAGAATTATGGGAACTTTTGACAATTCAAATAGGAGTTTACGGAAATTTCTTAACTTGTCAAATTTTACTCGGTGACTGAGGGTTGAGAATTCTTATCCCATTTATGAAGTGATCAATGGTCTTTTCTTATCTCGAAAACGTAACTGCAGCAGGTGGTGCCCTTCCCAGTATACAATATAGGTCGATCATAACTCCCATGGTTCTGGCTTTGTTCTCATACTTTCCTTTCCATGGCCGAAGTTTGGTGGGACTAACGTTATGAATGGGCTCACCGCCTTATGACGATTTAGCTGCTGAGTTTGCAGATGATTACATGCTTATGGAAATCATTCTTCGTATCAAGTTGATAGTTGGTTGTATACTCTAAATAATAAACAATACAAATAATAATGTAGCCTAGGATAGGATTGACAATTCTGTTGACGAAAGGCATGCCCTCGGAAGAGTTTAGGCGATGAATGGAGACTGTGTCTTCGGAATGCTAGAGGTGTAAATGATCTTAAGGAAAGGGAATTGCGAGATGCAATGCACGTAAGGAAGCTTGATATTGTGTGAATACCTCAGGAAGGAGAAGGGATGTGAAAAAAAAAGTTAGAAAAGGGACTCGTTCCTCGGTCCGGAGTAGATCATAAAATACATGGTAGCCAAGAAGTAGGTCTAATTATGAAAGACAGAGGAAAGCAGCATGCCAAAATGTATGAATGTATATCTCCTAGATTGATATGGGTTAAGATGAAAGTGGAAATCAGAAGGTCAATTTCCGCTAATATATTGCAATTTTTGCTTTATTCGTTGCATTCTCACTCCCAGTAATAGCTTGTACACTTTCTTCTCTTGTTCATACGTCTTGATATCTCAGCATCAATCTTTCCGTCAGCAGTAAATGAGCTTCCAAGATACACAAACTCATCACCTTGTTCTATCCTCTCTTCGTTTAAGGCAAAATTGCATACTGTTTTCTCATCCCTCCTTTTAAAAACGATAATTTTTGTTTTATTTGTGTTAATCTTGAGATCCATACTCTTTATGCTGGTATCAAGTCTGCTTATTATTCTCTGCATCCTTAGGTTTTTCAATCAGTTTAGTTGCTTATTTTAGTTTTCTTAATCACATATACATATAGTGTCGTCGATATCGATTCTTCTTTCGCTACCTATAACGGCATTTTCCAACGTATTCTCTTCAATGAGAAAGTTGTTATACTTCATAGCTTGACCTCCATACAATCTGTTGAAAAAATCTCTCATACAGTCTTTCACTTTGTCCTAATCCCATACCATTTCACCATCAACATTCTTGATTCCAACTTCCACATTACAGAACTTTTGTTTTAATTCTAGGGCTTAATAATAAATAGAAATCTCTGAAATCACAGTTTTTAACTCCGACCAATCGTTTGAATTTTTCTGAAACTCAAGTTCTCATTTGGCTTGCATATTGACCTGATGCTAACAATGGAACGAAAAATGTCCCGGCCTAATTGGTAAGAAGCCCCATCCTATTTTAATGATAAATTTGTATAATCCTCTTGCTCAGTTAAAAAATAAAGGTCCCGGTTAGCTCCCCGTTTTACGGCATTTGTGTCGTCAAATCTCTTTTTAAATTAAATGAGGTTAACATGTAGAATCTTTCTCCCGAAGAAAAGAGTCATCATTTTAAAAATCCGTATGATTTTCAAAGAATTCGTGAGAAGCAATGAGAAGGAAAGATTAGTCCAAAACAAAATTTTTCGTAGAAACACTGAGTCTAGTCCGGATTTTAAGGTGTGTTGTCTGCATCAAAAATTGTGAAGAAAAAAAACAAAGTTATTCTTCAACAATTAGCTAAATTTCCAGTCTTCTCAGTAGTCATAACAGTATACCTATTGTCATCGGAAAATGTGATTTTTTCAAAACTAGGTGACAAATAGTTAACAAATAAAGAACTTTGAATACCGCAGAATATTATTTCAGGGTTTAAAAGAGAAATCATAAGGAACTGATTTCTAACAAGATCAGTTTGGTTTGTCTTCAAGAAATCTTTCGGCTCTTACTAACCCTGCAAGATTTAATCATTTTTTCCGATATTGATATTGATTGTGAAGATGATCGGGAATTAATCAAATGTACATGATTGCAAATATCTCGCTAACCCCATAAATGCCAGAGGCGTACCACACAGATTCGGAATCAGGACACCATCGTGCATCAGAATCATCAATGAAACTCCATGGGCCTCGTCGATCCGACGTAAATGGGTATAACGGTCGGACTATACAAGTTCAACAACTTTCTTAGCCAGAGAGAGGAGTGGGTGGTGGGTAAAATATCTTCAAGAATTTGGTAATCATCATAAAATCAAAAATGCCCAACATTTAATAGCCTCTTAGACCTGAGAAGGAATTTCAAATAAAGAAAAAAATCACGAAGAGTATCAGCTCAGAATCTTTGAGAAAGAGTAGCCTTTTATGGACCCAGATGGGAAGTAGACTTCCCAGTCGCTCCTGAAGGTCCTTTCGTTTATAGAAACGTATTGAAGGGTCAGGTTTTCAAGCCTGAAATCCAATAGGTGTCTCCTTTGAAGAGTTGTTTTGAGCACAGGACACTTGAGGTAAGACTGCCTTTGGTCATTGAGCCATAAATTCCTCAAGTTCTAATCCTCCAGTTGTAACCCGTAAACCTTGCAATCTTGCCGGCAAAATTGACAGATTCGTTATAGTTGCCACCATCTATAGCCTATGCAGATAGTTTTCTCTGTGATTTGAGACGCATAATTCACCAGATAATAAAAAATGGCAAGTTACAAATTTGAATTAATGATCATAACAGTATACAAACGAAAAGATGATTAAATTTAATTTTTCAAGAAAATACATCCATTTTTACTATTTGCAGATTAGTCTGATACTTGTTTGCGATGATAGATTTAAAGTTCTGAAATTTATAGCTACTATATTGAATGGGAAATTCTGTATCTTAGACAGTTGATGGATGCATTAAGCAAGTTGTTATTGTCTAATGATTTTGAAACATTTGAATAGATTTTTTTGGAACTGAGACGCGCGAGTCGACTACGCGACAAAAAGTCTTTAGTCAGAGGTTCAACAGCGAGCCGCAAGAAACTAGGGGCAATAGTGTGTTGAGGTGGAACAGGGAGTTCACTGTCCATATCTTACTTCGAGTCCTTTCGCTTGATTATTGAGTGTAGTGGGCAGGTTAGAGAAGTTCACTCCTCTAACTGAATTTGGTGCCTTAATTATCGGAAAATTCTCCAAGTGTCTGTAGTTAGATTTTTCCATCTCCAGAAGTTTCAGTTGATCCTGCTACTTTTTCGCGACCGAGGTGACTCATTTTTCGTGCATAGAAATATTGTCTTGGTGTAGAATAAAGAAATCTTCTTTTTTCTCTGACTTTGAATCCTTTCTTACACAATTCGACGAATGAATAAAAAGAGAGCAGAAAAGAGCGACTTCTCTCTCTCTCAGTAATAGGCAGAGAAAACTATAATTTTTCATAGAAATTTTCTTAGGGTGGAATGAGCGAATCTCTCTTTTTCCTGACTCTGAGTCCTCTCTTGGAGAATAAAATAAAAATGGAGGTTTTTGTCTGAGTTGATATTGAGAGGGAAAACTCTCATACGAATTCTTAGCCTCATCGTACTAGGCATACCGTATTATTAAAAAAATTTATTCGAAATAAAAAAGAATATTGTTAGATTTGAGTAGTCCATGTAATCAGGAAACTCCTTACGAACGCCCATAAAAAAGAATTATTAATTGCATCCATATTAGATGAGCCGAAATCTCTTTTCGTAGAAAAAAATAGGAGAATAGAACAAAATTTATCAAATTGACTCAATTATACTGAGAGATTGAAATATTCATCTTAGAATATTCACGTACCTAAATCATACCAAAACTTCCTTGAAAATCCTCACTGATTTAGTGCATTTACAAAGATGAAGATAATCGAAATGTATGATAAAGTGAGAATTTTAATAAGAAAATGTCTGGAAAAGAAAGAGAGACGATGAGGTCTGGTACTCGTTGGGACTCGAACAAGCCAGTTAGTCTTCCATAATTTGATTAAAAAAAATATATACTCATCGCAATTGATTTAGGACGTCCCCAATTGAAATCGTCACTTCTACCCTTAACTACTCAGTGAAAAAAAAAATACAAAAAACAGCACATAGATTAACAGAAAGCTTATTTTATTCCACATCATGTAATGTGGCACTCATCCAAATAAGGATTAATTTTCAAGAATACGGCGTGCGAAAGGTAAAAAACCGTGGATTCTTCGTGTCTTGTCGCCGTTACTCAATTTTAACTCACGGTATCTTCGCAAATAAATATTTTTAAATTCCGAAAAAAAATCACAGCAATTCTTTTATATTTTAACTGAACTTAGCTATCAATTGGAACTAAATATATACAAAATTGTTAACATATTACGCACCTAATGATAAGGCTGCTATTCCTCTTACTTCATACAGCACAAACTTGCATTTGGGCTAAAAAGGATTGTATAAATTTTGTGAATACAGTAATGAAAAATGGAATAAATAATAACTAAATTTAACTTGTTCTGAACAATATTAGTTTCGAGCCCAGGGCTTCCTCGCGTTGGTGTGAAGTCACAGCGTGGTGCTTCTACCGGCATTCAAAACTTTCCTTCACGCTATAATCTGGAGCCTGGAAAGAAGAAACAGATACCTTCATATCCAAAGTCGTGTGTAAGGGGGCATCTACAAAGTAGTGAATTGATATTTCTTTTAAAATTTTCCGAATTTCACTATGAAATATAGGTTCAAACAAACAATTACTTAGCTCGCGAGCCTTTCATCAATTAATTGAATAGTTAGTATTATTTCGGAACGAACGTTCAGTAGGAAGTGGCGTTTTCACGTACATTTCAGACGTGTTAAACTAATTAGCCAAATATATGGGTCATCCGAAAGATTTTTTTCAATTCCAGCCGAATTTCTGCGCGACCATTTCAGCGATTTGATGGCGATTTTTTTTACCAATAGTAGGTGCCCGAAAAGTCAAAAAACCACAAAAACGAAGTATTAGATTCTTCGAATGTGGACTTTAAGTGAAATTATTTCTTGAAATTGGATTTTTCCATCAATTTTCATTTTATTTTCAAACCTCCATAAAAAAGGCAATTTATAACTGAT
>JAUMHM010127883.1:0-19153 GCA_032362435.1 Melikaiella ostensackeni
AGCCGGTGTCATTTTCATGGATGGCAGTCGCTCCCAGGGGGACCCTGCGGCGGTTGTTTGACCAATTTTTCAAATTATATATATATATATATATATATGCCATGAACAAATTCTCACTTGTTGTTTTCATCATAGCTAAATTTATTCCTCACCAGAACTGATAAGAATCATATTCAAGGACTTATTTAAATTGAAAGCTATATCAGTGGCAGATATATTTTTTTTAATAAACAATTCAATTCAAAGTAACATAAAAACATATAAAGACAAAACAGAATATATTTCTTATTGATATAAACAAATTTCATAAACAAATGCGCAGTTTGAGCAATTCTTGAGTGTTTGAGGTCCTTTTTTTCCAAAAGTGCTTTGTTTGACTTACCAGTGATGTTGCAATAAACTATGTCGCAATTTCTTAACAATTACCTGATTGTTATAAACAAATTTCATAATCAAATGCACAGTTTGAGCAATTTTTGAGGGTTGCAGTTACTTTTCTTTTGACGTACTTTGTTAGTCTTTCTGGTGATACTTTTGTAAAATATATTGTCATTTTATGACAAATATCATTGACATAAACAATTTTCATGAACAAATGCAGAGACTCAGGAACTATAAGTTAAAGAAAATTAAGATTATTTTAATATTCATCCTATGATAACCCAAACTGTATTAATGTAATATTGGTAAGTCCAACAAATCACGTTTGAAAAAAGATACCTCAAACACTCAAAAATTGCTCAAACTGCACATTTATTTATTGAATTTGTTTATAACAATCACATTTGTCATGAAATGACAATATAATTCAGAAAAGTATCACTAGCAAGACTGACAAAGTACGTTTAAAAGAAAAAGTAACTGGAACTTAAAAATTGCTCAAACTGTGCATTTGCTTGTGAAATTTGTTTATAACAGTCATAAAATTGTCATGAAATGACAATATAGTTCATTGAAACATCACTGCCACGTCAAACGAAGCACATTTAAAAAAAAGTACCTCGAACACTCAAAAATTACTCAAACTGCGCATTTGTTCAAAAAATTTGCTTATAACAATGACATTTGTCATGAAATGACAATATAGTCTAAAAAAGTATCACTAGAAAGTCTAACGAACTACGTTGAAAAAAAAGTAACTGAAACTCTCAAAAATTGCTCAAACTATGCATTTGTTTATGAAAATTGTTCATAACAATCACAAAATTGTCATGAAAGTGCAACATAGTTAAATGCAACATCACTCTCAAGTCAAACAAAGCACTTTTAATAAAAAAGTACCTCAAACACTCGGAAATTGCTCAAACTGCGCATTTGTTTATAGAATTCGATTATAACAATGACATTTGTTATGAAATGACAATATAGTCTACAAAAGTATCACTAGAGAGACTAACGAAGTAGGTTAAAAAAAAGTAACTGAAACTCTCAAAAATTGCTCAAACTGTGCATTTGTTTATAAAAATTGTTCATAATAATCACAAAATTGTCTGGAAAGTGCAACATAGTTAAATGCAACATCACTCCCAAGTCAAACAAAGCACTTTTATTGAAAAAGTATCTCAAAAACTCAAAAATTGCTCAAACTGCGCATTTGTTTATAGAATTCATTTATAACAATGACATTTGTCATGAAATGACAAATAGTCTACAAAAGTATCACTAGAGAGACTAACAAAGTACGTTGAAAAAAAGTAACTGAAACTCTCAAAAATCGCTCAAACTGTGCATTTGTTTATAAAAATTGTTCATAATAATCACAAAATTGTCTGGAAACTGCAACATAGTTGAATGCAACATCACTCCCAAGTCAAACAAAGCACTTTCAATAAAAAAGTACCTCAAACACTCAAAAGTTGCTCAAATTGCGCATTTGTTCATAGAATTCGTTTATAACAATGAGAAATATATTCCGTTTTGTCTCCACATGTTTTTATGTTACTTTAAATTGGATTTAAACGAAAATCGCTTGATAAATATGCAAAACCACTCAAAAATCACCTACCATTGTTTATAACAATACAATTGTTAATAACAATTTATAATTCTATGAAAAATTATCAGGTGATGTTTCACGAATGGTTATTCATTGATCGAACACTAAAATCAATCATTTTGAATTAATTGCGTGTTATTATAGCAACAATATCTTAAATTTTACGAGTTTTGCCAACTGAATATACAACGTGAATATCTCCTTAATTACGATCGACACAGTGGTACCTTTCATCATGGAATGATACAAATGATACAACTATGAGAAAAACACTATAATTAATTATTTTTCTGTGAAATGGTTATAAGAATAATAATTGGTAAATTGGACAAATCTTGTATCACAGTAACAAATTTTTTTATAAACATTATTTGTAGCAATTAAGTGAGTCAGAAGACAATTTTTAATAAAATATTTTTATTATATTTTATTTTATTTTATTTTATCTTTGTGAATTCTAGATACATCGTACATTATCATTAAAGTTGAAGAAGGAGAAAAATTATGTTTTTACTCAATTATATGATATTATCTTATTGGTGACGATTTTTTCATTGATGGAAAGGGTACTAAAATTGAAAATTTACACCAATAATTATCTTTCGAAAGCTACACAGCAATAAGAAAGTTTGTATACATAATAAAGTGTCATTAAATTTAAATAAATTATATGAAATCATGATTTTTGACTATTTAAGACTGCTTTTTTCACGTGTTTTAGTTTGACATTATTAAAAAATATTTCTGAATCATTGTTCTTTTAATGTGCAGACAGCAGCTTAGGTGAAAAAAATGTGCCACTTTGAGAAATTTTTGTTAAGGAGTAGAGGGTAAAATTTCTTTCTTGGGAAATAATTGTTGCAAATTCATCCCTTTATGTTTAAAGGTCAACAGTTTCTTGAAACATGATACCTTTCGGCTTCAAAACTAAACTTTTCTGTTGAAAACTCGTCTACTGTCTTCTAGGAAATTAATTTTTTCCACTTAAAACTTTTATTATTTGGTTGCAAATCGAACTGTCAGGTTGAAAACTATTTTTTCTTCTTTGCAAACTCAACAATTTGGTTCAAATTATCTTTTTTGTTGAAAATACATCTCTCCGGATGAAAAAGTCATTTTTTTGGTTAAAACTTCATCTTCCTCGGTTGAAAATAACTTTCTTGTTGAAAATTAAACTCTCTTCTGAAAAAAAATCGTCTTCTTGGCATCAAAATTCATCTTTTTAGGTCGAATATTTAACTATTTGTTGAAAAATTCAACTGGTTGTTTGAAATTTTGTTTTCTTGTAAATTTAACTAATTGGTTAGAAGTTTATTTTCCTTGGATAAAAGTCATCTCCCTTGTTGAAAACTCATCTTGTTGGGTAGAGAAGTCATCTTTTTTAGTTGAAACTTCATTTTCCTCTGTTGAAAATAACATTCTTGTTGAAAATTTAAATTTTTGAGATTGAAAATTCAACTCTCTTCTGAAAAATTTGTCTTCTTGGCATGAAAATATAACTATTTGGTTGTAAAGGCAACTTTTTGGTTGAAATTGTTTTTCTTCTGAAAACTCAATGATTTGGGTAAAAATTTATCTTTTTGGCTTGAAAGTTCAACTATTTGTTGGTAAATGCAACTGTTTGTGTTTTTGCTTGAAAGTTCAAAAGTTGAAATTCACCTTTCTTGATTGAAGATGATCTTTTTTGTTGAAAATAATAATAATATTTTTTTTTGGAAATTGAACTAGCTGGTTGAAAATTCATCTCTATTGGCTGAAAATGATCTTTTCTGTTAAAAATTCTTGTTTTGCGTTAAGAAAGTTGTCTTTTTTGGTCAAAAATGCTTCAAAATGCAACTCTTCTTGGTTGGCAATAAACTTTTATTGAAAATTCAAATTTTTCAAGTTGAACATTCACCTCTCTTTTGAGAAGTTCCTCCTCTTGGGCTGAAAATTAATTTTTCATGGTAGAACACATATCTTTCATGGTTGAAAATTTTTTTTTTCGAAAATTCAACTATTTTGTTGACATTAACCTTTCTTGATTGAAAATTACTCTTTTTGTTCACAATTGTTTTTTCGCGTTCAAAAGTTAACTGCTATGAAAATATTTGACTTTGCAGCTTGAAAATTCAACTGCTTTATTGAAAATTCATCTTTTATGGCAGGAAACTTATTTCTTTTTTGGTTGAAAAATCATGTTTCTTGGTTGAAAATTATATTTTTTATTAAAAATTCATCTCTGCGGATTTAAGAGTCAACTGTTCATTAAAATGTGTATCATTCGTTACAGTTACATCTGCGGATTGCAGATTAAAAGTACAATGATTCAGAAATATTTTTTAATAATATGAAACTAAAATGTGTACAAAAAGTAGTTTTAAAAAAAGTTGTCTTAAGTCTTAGTCAAGAATCATGATTTTATATAATTTATTACATCTTGATGATGATTTGGTACGCATAGTAATCTGTCCATTGTGGTGTAGCTTTCGTAGGGTAATTTTAGGTATAACTTTTAACTTTTATAATTCTTTCCTTCAATGGAGAAATCGTTATCAATCAGAAAAATATCGTTTAATCAAATGAGAACACGATTTTCCTTTTTTTTCAACATCATAATATTCGCACTTCGCGCTCGATTTTCTGCGCTTATCGTATAATATATGCAAGTAAATAGTTAAGAAGACGATTGAAAAATTATCTTGATGATTCACGATTGGTCTTATAAACAAATGTTGAACAGCAATTTTATTTGACTTATTAGTAGCACAAATTCTACTCTTCAGACTTCTTTCTTATCTCGCGTCGTTTGGGTCAAAAATTGAAATTGAAATATTCCAAGATCATTTTGCATACTTGAAAAAGAAACTAAGCTGCATACCAAAAAATGTTCAGCAAAAATCCTACAGGTTTTCGTAAAAGCAACAATTTTGATATCTTAACTTTTTTCGTATCTCGCGTTATTTGGCTCAAAATTTGAATTTTCGATTTTTTTGAGAAAATTCAAAAAGTTGTTATGACAATCTCGTAGGGCTTGATAAAAGCAACGTTCTTCTCCTCTTGACTTTTTTTCATATCATGCATTTTTTGTGAAAATGCCCTAACTTTTTGAATTTCCATGCAAAATGCATGATTAACGAACTTGACCTTCAGTTGTCGGCACTAAAAGAGTGTATCAAAGACCAATTAAATAGATTGATTCTTTCAAAAGTCATCGTGTTCACAGACATACATACATACATACATACATACATACATACATACATACATACATACATACATACATGCAGGCATACAGACAGGCAGACACATTCGTGAGATGTTCTTCGGGTTCAGAAGGTCTCAAAACGTGGACATCCCACAAAGACAGGGGGGTGGGGGGGAGAAAAATTTCACACAAATCTAATACCTTCTCTGATGAAAATGTAAAAATTCTTTTCGTACAAAAATAACAAAAAACTCGTTATTTCTCGTAATTTTGAGCTTCATCGTGCATGTCCGAACATAGGATATATTTTTTCTTGGCTATAGCTTTTTGTTGGAGATCCAGGTTCCAAAATACAACTTTTGCACCCCCTATGAATTCAAAATAAAAATTTTTTTTGCTCCACCCTACTGTAGAGTGCTCCAGAGGATTATGAAAAGTAAATTCCGGGTTTTGACCAATGTGCGACAAGATGATAAATAGTGTCAAAGATGAAAAATAATCTCTGAAAAATACATCAGATGATGGTAGTAAATAGAAGGTCGGGAGGGCACTCAGCTCAATAGTTCATGCATAATTATATATTTACAGTGGCGACCCACCCCGAACGATCTACCACCACCTTTCCAGCACATATGCTGCTTCTGCTTCCACTGGTGCTTTAATTAAGTATTCGCATACAATCACGCGCATGCGCAATCCTCATAGGGTGTATAATGTACATACAGGAAGCATGCCTGGTTGCGTACTGCGTATCGCATATACTCATTTTTGGATGCGGAAGTGCTACCATGTTGCAATCAGCTTGACATGGTCTTAGCAAAATTAACCGCATGTTCAGGAGTGCGTATGTGCCTTAGTCTGAAGCTCTACTTGTATAGATGTCTTTCAGCTGACAGGTGAGGGTCTTAGTAAAGGGACACGCCTTGTGTGTTCGGCATTGAATTACAACACTCCATAATGCTTCATCATTTCGACCTCTGACCCTTTAATTATCAACCTCACCCAACCGAAAGTCGCCCCTTGCGTCTTCTGACACCTTTCCCTCCGGCCAATGACACGTATCTCTGAAGCCATGGAGTTTATTGGAAACTCTAGCCACTTTGGGCGATTGGATCCCAGAGAAGGTGCTAAGAGGATTTTAGGATTTCAATTAATTAGGGAAGCGAGGGGTTAACCACTGATGAATTCAGGTGTACACGTGCTTCTAAAGTCTTTTGATTACTTTAAATTTCTTTGAATTCTTAAGAAATCTTTGAAATTCTCTGTAATTCTCCTATTGTCTTTCGAATTCTTCTGATATCGTTTGAGGTTTTTCGATTTTTAAAAGTGCGGACTATGTCCGCTACATCATTGGTTACATATTTTGACACTCCTCCAGTCTTATTCACATGCACTTCTTGCCTGCACTCATTCACTTGCTTTTCCTCTCACATATCACTCTCCTTAACTTGAAGCCCTAACTGATCACCTTAACCTATCGCCTTAACCTATGGCCTTGTAATATCGCCTTGACTTATCGCTTCAACTTAACGGCCTAACGCTAACGCTTCACATTCCTATCTTCACTTCAATTCTTCGACTTAACTTATCCCTTTAAGACTGCGCCTCATGATTACTGCTTGCTTCATTTCTTTTAATTGTTTTCTCCGAATTTTCATTTTGGTCATATATCTTTTTATTAAACAACTTGACAATTTTACATTTTTTAAGTTTTTTTACCAGCAAGACTACTTATTCCCGCCCCTTCCTCCCGTTTTCTATCCTTCCTCTTACTTTGCAATTTTTTCAGACAATCCAACACCTCTCCCTTTCTTTTTCATGCAGGATCTCTTCCATTTTCATGCCTCCTTCATCCATTTTTTCCGCAATCATTTAGTCAATGCTTAGCATTGCTCTACCTCGCTCACATCACATGCACCTTCTTCCTTCTTCTTTATCCCACTACATATTCCACTATTCTGTATTTCCACTTCTCACACGCGCAATTAATCTTCAAGATCTCCTGTCTCGTTTTTTCTCCAAATATTTTGCTATTTTCTCTACTCTTATCCATTTATATTTCTCATTATATTTTTATCAATATCTGATTTGCCTCTTTATAGTTAATATACAGTGTGTTTTTCAATGGTGAACAATCTCTTTACCTTAATGATTATTCTAGAAACATTATCACAATTTTCCTTTGGTAAAAAATTAAATATAAAAGTAATTTGTCAAAAATAGAACACTAAAAATTTCTTGCTCTCAAGAAAGTAAAGTGACCTGGGTCCCTTCTTGAAAAAGATTCAACATGTGGTCTTTTTTCTATGAAGCTTGGACGATTTTGCAATTAAAGTGACAGACTCGCCCAAGGGTGAACTTCAAGTCACAAGTCGTAAGTTTCCAAGAGTGTCTTTATTGCCTTTCGTCAGTAAACGCCGGGTCCTGAAGGAGTGACAACGTGGTCGTTTGGTTCTCCACGTTTTGAGAATTTAAATTTTGTGCGTGCAATTCATGAAATATTTTACTTAAAAACTTTTTAAATCAAGAAAGAAACAATTTTAAACTAATTGGGTTTGGTGCATCAAAACAAAAACAAAGAAGTGGAACTGGAGGACAAAGAAGGAAAACATAGAAAGGGAAGTAAACAGTGAACATTCTCTCAGAATAAAAGTTTCGTTTAATATGGATTTCTTAGAGATCAATTTAAATTGGGGTCATAAAACAGTTGAAAATATCAAGGATTTCTATACAGTTAGCAAAAAATCAAGACAAGCTACATTACAAAAAGAATTCCTTCTCAAATGCAAGATTCATGGGGTTTTTCCAAAAAATATTTTCGATATAAACAGAGAGATTACATTTGACTTTGAAATTTAAAAAAATAAAGTGAATTTCAATGATACCACAAACCAATATAGGAAATTAATATTGAATATTGCCATTAGAGATTGCCGTGCCAAAATGAAAATTTTGAATGATAATGTCAAAAGACTCTTTGTGATCTGAAAAAATTGGTACCAGTTGCTATTATGAGTGAATACCTTAAAATAGAAACTGAATTGAATAAAAAAGCTCTTAATAATAATAAAAACATGAAAGAAAATTTGAAAACATTCTTAAGATCCAAGGGGATATACAAAAATTGACTTCAAACATTCACTTAGCTCTTTTTCAAGATCAACCGGAACCATGGTTTCTCAACATTTCTGACGTAGTGATTCCACAAGAAGTTATTAACATTCTAAGGTTGGGAAAAAGTTTTAGCAACAAATATAGTGAAGAAAAGTATATGCGATTCCTCGAAATTATCAAAGACATTGAGGCCAATATTTCAAAATTACCAGAAAATGAAATACAGGAATTCAGAACAACATTAATGGGTCTGTCAAATGAATTTTTGAATAATGGTACTCCACAAACCCTAGTTGAAAAAGAATTATGTGAAGGATTATTTGATACAGAGATCTTTTTGAAACGCTATCGTGAATTATTGATTACCAAGGCTTATAAAGCTAATATTACTGTTGCAATATTAAAAAATAATTACAATCAAGAAATGATGCACATCCTAAATGATAAAGACAGTTTTGCAGTAACTCCGAATGAACCAACAAAACTGATTCAAAAAGGTACCTTTAGAATTCTGGAGTGATTAAGACTTTGAAAATGTTTGGGAAATAATATAGAAAGATGTGACATTGACACAATTCATACAAATCTATCTCTTGCTTATGGCCTAGTAAAAGCTCACAAATTGAATTTTCCTTTACGACAGGTTATTTCAACAACAGGTTCGCCCACAAGCAAATTAGAAGAACTTTTAAGTAAAATCATCAGAGAAACAGTGACTATTTCAGCAAGATCAATTAAAAACAGTGCTGCCTTCTTGAAATTAATTGAAAATATTAAAATTCCAACAAATCACATTTTTGTCTCCTTTGACGTTGTAGCCGTGTTTTCAAATATTCGATATGAAAGGGTAAAACTAGCTATTGATAATAGATGGGATAAAATAAAGCTTCACACCAAAATTACAAAGAAACATTTTCTGAATGCAATTGAGTTTGTTCTCAGCTCTATTTATTTTAAATTCAGTGGTATTTTCTATAGAAAAAAAATTGGTACTTCGATAAGATCTGTCTTGTCTCCTATTATTGGTGAAATTGTGATGGAGATTTGGAAAATGAAGTTTTTAACAGAATTACTTCTGATTTGGACTTTTATGCAAGATATGTTGATGATTCGGTGTTATTTTCACATACACAAAACGTACATTCCCTACATACTGCTTTTAACAGTATACATACAAGAGAACGGTTCACTCATGAAAATGAAACTGAAGGTAGACTGAATTTTCTAGATATGATATTAATCAAAACTCCTGAACATTATATCATCACTGATTGGCATAGAAAAACTATTTCTTCAGGAAAAACATTAAATTTCAATTCGAATCATTCCATTCAAAACAAAATAGGAATTGTAAAGAATTTAATAGATAGAGCTCTTGAGCTGTCTCATCCTACTTTCCAGGAAAAAAATATTGAATTGTGCAGACAGATCTTTTTTCAAAACCATTATCCTATTACTTTCATTGACAAATACGTATATAGTATACTTCTTCAAATCAAAAGCAAAGATGATAATCAAAATAGAAGAAATGTACAAGAATACAATAGATTCGATACAGTCGTCCTACCCTATTTTGGAAAAATATCAAAAATCTTGAAATCGATGCTAGAAAAATTAGGATTACATGCGATATATAGAGTTCCTTTCAGAAGCAGCTTGATTATCATTTTGGGTGATGATAAATATGAAAAACTGGAGAAGCAATATATAATTTACAAGTTTAAGTGTAGACTATGTGAGGCCTGTTTACATAGGACAAACAAAGAGATCACTAAGAACAAAAAAAGATGAACATGAAAATAATTTTCATAGAAGTGCTAGATATTACTTAGTCCTCACGAAACATAGACTTACAACTAGACATAATTTCAATTGGGATGATGTTAAAATTCTATATCATGAGAAAAATAAAAGAGAGAAAGAGAATTATGGAAATGCTATTCATTAAAAGAGAGGGTAACAAAGCTATAAATTTAAAAAGAGACCTAGCTAGATATAACAGAATCTGGGACAGAATCATAAATTGGATATAATGTAAGCTAATTTTATGGAATATTTTTGATATCTTCAGACATCATTCTCTAATAAAGCAATAAAACAATTCCATTCTGAGATTCATTCAGAAGGTTTTCCACCTATGCCTAGATCAAAAATTTTTAAATAATGAATGAAATATGTACCATGAAACTGAATTGAATATCCATAATAAATTTTCCTTTAATTATAAGATGAAAATAGTAATTACGAATCAAACAGATTTTCTAAAAAAATGTACACCCGTTGTGTTACCTATAAATTATTCCTGATGAGGAAGTCTAAATTGGCTTCGAAACATGTTGGGTTCCCAGTATCATAAAAAGGACGGAGAAAAGAAAGAGTGTGAGATTGGCTTTGGTTGACTCTTTCTTTCTTTTTCTCCCTCTTTTTTCTTACTGTTGTGTACATTTATTGTGCACTCATGAGTCGGAAAGACGGGTAGGCAAAAAGTGTATTTTTTAATTGTGAACTTTTTGGGTGTTCCTTTTTTTAGTACTCAAAGAATTTTTTAATTTAATTGAGATTTCAATGATTAACTCAATTAACTAAGAGATGTCTATTCTACTTAAGTATTTTTAATAAAATTTTGATTACATTAGCAATTCTTAGAAATGTATTCTTGGTTTGGATTATCACCTTTTTCTTTTTGAAAAATGAAATAATCTGAATAGATTGGCTCTAAATCAACCATAAGCTTTGATTTTGTTTTCTATTCCTTGCTTCAAAACTTCTTTATCTCTTTCTATGAACTACTGTTATATCTTCATTCCCCTTCCATACATTTCCTTGACCCACTTCTTTGACAATCCACGCCTACCCAAAAATATTTCCTTTTTGCCCATTCCATTATCCTCCCCTCTTCCATTTTCTCTTTCCTTGAAGCATGCTTTTATGATAGTTCTGCCCTCGCTCTCCAGCAGTCTTTCTTCGTATTTTCAAGCTCTGCTACCTGCTCTCATTATTGTTTTTCCCTATCCACCTTTCTGATACCATATACCATGGCGTCCACCTGTCCAATCCTCAAATCCTCAAACATGCTGATGCTCCTCTTTTAGTCTTCTCTAAATAATTTCTGCCATATGCCCCATACCTTTTTCATTACCATTATTGCTCTTCTAACACTTTCCTTAATGTGATCTCTTACATTAACCTTTCCTCTAAACTAAAATCCAAAGTACGTAAACGCCTTGTCTTCCTCAATCCTTTCCCACCTCTACTTCTAGTCCATTCACTCTTCCTTCCTGGTTTGGTTTCGCCCGAAAACCAAAACCTTTGCCTTTGCTACATTTGAAACCAATTTTATTCTCTTCTAAATACTTCTCTGATCTTTTCATCTCATTCCACAAATCTTTTTCTTCTTTAGCTATAACTACTACATCATCCACGTATGCCAAGGCCCAGAGTCTGTCCACTCCTGCCACCAATCCTTCCTCTAACTTCTACATTATCTCTCGTTCCTTTCTACATTTTTCTCACTTCTCTGTCAATCCTATTTTTACTCTTCTCTTTTCTATTACTTTCCACAAATTTTTCCTATCTGCTGATGGAAACGCTGATTTTTAATCAACAAAAAGAGCACATACTTTCCCTCCTTCTTTACCCAACTCCTTCTTCACGACGTGTTGAAGAATATAAATACTATCTATTACACTTTTACACATTACACTTTTACAATCTTAAAATTTGCCTTACTCTTTGGGAGTATCCTTTTTGCGTCTACTCCTTTCTTTAGCCTCTCTGTTAACACCATTGTATATACTTAGTACGCTGTGTTCAATAACGGTATTCTCCTGTAATTTTATACTCTACCTTTTCCTCCTTTCCTAAAAATAGGTATAATCAGCCCCTTCCACCACTGCTCAGAAAATTCCTCATCTTTCCATACACTTTTTGCTATATCTTTTAATTTTCTTCTGGTTTCGCCGCTATACTGTTAATACACGCTTCGTTATTGTAATCTTTTAGACTGTTCCTATATCTTCTCTTCCTTCAACTCCTTTTTATCTTCTTCTAATTTATTTCTGTGCTAATTATCCGTTTTCTTTTCACTCGAGCTTTGAAACGTCTTTTGAAATTATTCCCCCCACTCCTCCATGATAATCTAATCCCCTATTCCCCTTTTTTTCTTCCTCAATTTCTAAATTAACTTTCATGCCCCCCCTTCTGTGTGAATTCTCCTTATTACCTCCTCTAATTTCTTTTCCTTCTTTTCCTCTTTCTGCTTACATAACTCTCTATATTTCTTTCTGGCTGTAACATAATCTTTCCTTTCCGATTTTTTCCCTCTTCCGATATATATTATTTTTTCAACCTGTCTTTTTTTTCTTACATCAATTTTCCTACCAAACTTTTGTTTAATTTTCATCTTTCGACGTTCAGTTTTCCAATTTCTCTGTGATTCTAGTTGCGTGAACTTTTCTTTTCAACTTTTCCTACTCTTCACTCAACACTATCTTCTCAAACTCTAACTGTCCCGTTTTTCCTATATAAACTTTCTTTGTATTCTCTGTCCATACTTGATTCTCAATTATTTCCATCTTATTCTTTCACAAGTCCTTTCTTGTCCTGCTCTTAAGATGGACCTCTATTGGGTGGTGATCTGATTCTACCCTAGCTTCTATTTTCATTTTTCTTACACTCTCCCAACCATCTATATTAGTGACTATGTAGTCTATGACTGTTGACTTGTTGCTTTTTACATATGTCAACTCCCCTTTCTCGTTTCCTTTTTATTTATATTGAGTATATACCACCTCCTACCATCTACCATCTCTAGTTGTTGGTTTCCCTTGCTTTCTTTTACCTGATCTTTCGAGTCCCTTGCCTCCTCCACTTTATTCAAGTACGCATTACCTTTTCTTCCTGTTCTTGCATTAAAATTCCGCCCTTTTATCAATAATTCTACTTCCTCATGTTTGATAAACCTCTATGTCTTTTTTCACCTCTTTCATTCCTTTTCCGTTGTGTAATGTCAATATTCTGTACCATCTCCCTTTAATATAACCTTCATTTCCGGTCCTCTACTCGTAACTGCTTTTAATACTTCCCCTTTTCCTAGATTCCTCCTGACTTCCGTCAAGATACCTCCGCTTGCAATTTAGTGTTTGCACTTTTTCAGTCTATTTACTCGATCCAAGTTTTCGTAAGTCCAACCATATCGAATTTTTCTACTAAATTCCAAGAATCACATTCCTCATTCACAATTCCTGCGACATTCCAAAGAATAAACTTCACCTCCTCCTCTGTTACCTGTATCTCCTGTAACCTTTACTTGTCTTACTCTTCCCTTTACCCTTTTCATTTTGTCCCGTATTCCATGCATTGTATTCCTCACTTGAAGATCTCGCTCTTTCTTTTCTAACCTTTCTCTGCCTCCATTCCAAACATACCACACCCACTGAATACAGATTTTTTGGTATCCTACCGTCAATGTCTTAACTTCTTTCCTCCCTTCCTTTCGCTACTTCCCTTATTTTCCATTGAATCTCCTTTCCTTTGAATGTCCGATCATGGTCAATAAGAATATACAGTTTTTCGCTGGTGGTCCTAAATGAATTTTCAGAAGAAGAATGATTATGCTTTTCTACATTTTTTGGTTTAGTAGGTGCTGAGATATCAAACAGCGAATACAATCATTTCGCTTTAACTGTCCGTTCCATCTGTGGCCAGCCTTAGGGTTGTTCCCGCCTGAATGCTTCTGTTTCCCCCACTGAGCGTCCCTTGACGCCCACAGTAGGGCGAAATGACAAAAAATGTTCAAAATACGATTCCGGCTACAATTTTTAACTGATTGAATTTTTGTTGTTGGAAAATCAAAGCTAACCTAATTCTTGAGACTCCTCAGGCCGATTTAAAAAAGAAATTATTGTTTACTTTATTTATACACAAAGTTGGCAAAAATTGTAAAATTTCAGATACTGTTACTATAATAACACGCAATTAGTTCAAAATCATTGATATTAGTGTTCCATCAATAAATAAAGATTCGTTAAACATGACCTAATAGTTTATTATAAATTAATAAATTATTATAAATGATGGTAGGTCATTTTTGAGTGATTTTAGATATTTATTGAGCGATTTTTGTTTTTAATTCAATTTAAAGTAAGATGGATACATATGAAGACAAAACAGAATATATTTCTTACTGTTATGAATAAATTCCATAAACAAATGCGCATTAAAAGCAATTTTTGAGTGTTTGAGGTACTTTTTCTTCAAAAAGTGCTTTACTTGACCTGGGATTGATGTTGTAATGAAATATGTTGCAATTTCATGTCAATTTTGTGATTGTTATAAACAAATTTTATGATCAAATGCATAGTTTCAGCAATTCTTAAAAGTTTCAGTTACTTTTTTTTCTAACGTACTTTGTAAGTCTTTCTAGTGATACTTCAGTAAACTATATCGTCATTTCATGACAAATGTAATTGTTATGAACAAATTTTATGAGCAAATGCAGAAGCTCGGGAACTATTAGTTGATGAAAACTAAGATCCTTTCAATATTATTCCTATAATAACACCAAACTGTATTAATATAATATTGGCAAGCCCAACAAAGCACGTTTGAGAAAAAAGTACCTCAAATACTCAAAAATTACTCAAACTGCACATTTATTTATAGAATTTGTTTGTAACTATCACATGTTTCATGAAATGGCAATTTAATTGAGAAAAGTATCACTAGCAAGACTAACAAAGTACGTTTAAAAAAAAAGTAACTGAAACTCTTGAAAATTGCTTAAACTGTGCATTTTTTTATGAAAATTGTTTATAACAATCACAAAATTGTCATGAAATTGCAACATAGTTCAATGAAACATCACTTCCAAGTCAAACAAAGCACATTTTGAAAAAAGTACCTCAAGCATTAAATAATTGCTCAAGCTGCGCAATTGTTTACAAAATTTGTTCATAACAATCATCTTTGGCATGAAATGACAATATAGTTCACAAAAGTATCACTAGAGAGACTAACAGTGTACGTTGAAAAAAAAGGAACTGAAACTCTTGAAAATTGCTCAAACTGTACATTTGTTTTTTAAAATTGTTTATAACAATCGAAAAATTGTCATGAAATTACAACATAGTTCAATGGAACATCACTCCCAAGTCAAACAAAGCACTTTTCAAGAAAAAAGTACCTCAAGCACTCGAAAATTTCTCAAGCTGCGCATTTGTTTATAAAATTTGTTCATAACAATAAGAAATATATTCCTTTTTGTCTTCATATGTTTTTATGTTACTTTAAATTGGATTAAAAACAAAAATCGCTTGATAAATGTCGAACATCACTCAAAAATCACCTACTATTGTTTATAACAATACAATTGTTGAATACAAATTATTGCTTCATATTAAACTATTAGTTTATGTTCCACGAATGTTTATTTATTGAATAAACACTAATATCAATCATTTTGATTCAACTGCGTGTTATTATAGTAACAATATCTTAAATTTTACGACTTTTGCCAACTTTGTGTATAAATAAAGTAAACAATAATTTTTTTCCTCAAATCAACCTCGAGGGATCTCTTCGGAATATAGTAAGCTTCAATTCTCAAAAAAAATTTCAAATCGGTTGAAAATTGTAGCCGAAATCGTATTTTGAACATTTTTCCGTCATTTTGCCCCACTGTGTGCCCTATGCTCAAGGTCTTCGCTCAGACAGTTTTAAAAATGATTTGTTTGAACAAATGACGACAAATTTTTTGGAAAAGTGCTGTGAGAATTCATAATTACGGGCTTTTCTCGAAATTTTAATTTGAAGTTATCCTCAAGACCTCTCAGTACATAAAGAAGTATTTAAGATTATAATGAAATTTTTTTAAATTCTTGACAACAAGCACCTAAAACTAACATTTCAGCTCAAGTATTTTTAAGATTAAACACTTTTGTATCAATTAACTATACTAACGAAAAAAAAAGAAAACATGATATATTGGAGAAAAAAATGTTACTCTTATCAAAAGTGCTCCATTCTGTAGAGACGCCCATATAGAGCCGACGCCGGCGCATAGTGGTCAGAAAAAGAAATCTACTGTTCATTATTGTCTATAAATTCTATTTCTTGTAGGAGTTTAAAGTTTTTTTTTCATTCTCAGAATTAAACTTGTGATAAGTCTCGAAATTATGATTTTGGTAATTTTAACTTTTTTTCACGTAAAATCTTGATCAAAAATAAATATTAAATAGCTTTCTAGAAAACTTAATGGGAAGAATGATATTTTCCTACGAAGAAAAGTTCACTCATGTCATTTCTTTATACTATTTATCACCAACAATAATAATTTTCAAGTTTTTGCAAAACTTTTTCCTCACAATATCAATACTAAGTAAACATTATGTGATGTGACGTCATGTGATGTGATTTGAACAGATGTTGAACAGATTTTGATCAGATTTTGATCAGGTATTTTTTATCAGAATTTTTTGAACAAAATTATTCGACCAGAATTTTTGGGTCAGTATTTTTCGAAAAGAATTTTTTCAGTTAAAATTTTTTTATCAGAATTCTTTGAACAGAATTTTTTTGTAAGAATTTATCGATCACAGTTTTTTGATCAGAACTTTTCCATTAGAATTTTTTGATCAAAATTTTTTGAACACAATTTTTTAAACAGAATTTTCTGATTAGAATTTTTTTTGAAAAATTTTTTCATTAGAATTTATGATCGGGATTGTTTCATTAAAATGCAACAGTTTCAAGCTGCAGCAGCTTCAATCTGCTCGAGTTATAAACTGCAGCAGTTACAATCTGCTGTAGTTTTAAAGTGTAGCAATTTCAAACTACAGCGGCTTCAATCTACAGGAATTTCGAAAGCCGGGCAATTTAAAGTCCAGCGTTTCAAATCTTGTAGCTTCAAACTCTGGATGTTTCAAATTCCGGAAGTTTCAGTTCAATGTGATGTGATGTAATTTGATGTGACATGACGTAACGTGACCAGCCTCACCAGTTTTAAATTGCATCAGTTTCAATCTGCTAGAGTTTTAAGCTGCAGCAGTTTCATTCTGCTGCAGTTTTAAATTGCAGCAGTTTCAAACTACAGCAGTTCAAATCTGCTGGAATTTCAAACTCTAGGCAATTTAAACTCCGCGAGCTTCACACTTCGGGCGTTTCAAACTCTGTATGTTTCAAATTCCAGGAGTTACAACTGAATGTGATATGATGTAATTTGATGTAACGTGACGTAACGTGACCAGTTTCACCAGTTTAAAATTGCAGCAGTTTCAATCTGCTGTTTTAATCTGCAGCAGTCTCAATCTGATGGAGTTTCAAATTGCAGCGGTTTGAAACAACAGCAGCTTCAATCTACAGGAGTTTCAAAATCCGAGCAATTTAAAGTCCGGGCGTTTCAAAATCCAGTAGTTTCAAACTCTGGATGTTTTAAATTCCAGAAGTTTCAGTTCAATGTGATGTCATGTAATTTGATGTGACATGACGTAACGTGACCAGCCTCACCAGTTTTAAATTGCAGCAGTTTCAAACTACAGCAGTTCCAATCTGCTGGAATATCAAACTCTCGGCATCTTAAACTCCGCGAGCTTTACACTTCGTGCGTTTCAAACTCTGTGTGTTTTAAATTCCGGGAGTTACAACTGAATGTGATGTGATGTAATTTGATGCAACGTGACGTGACGTGACCAGTTTCACCAGTTTCAAATTGCAGCAGTTTCAATCTGCTGTTTTAATCTGCGGCAGTCTTAATCTGATGGAGTTTTAAATTGCAGCGGTTTCAAACTACAGCAGCTTCAATCTACAGGAGTTTCAATATCCGATCAATTTAAAGTCCTGGCGTTTCGAAATCCAGTAGTTTCAAACTCTGGATGTTTTAAATTCCGGAAGTTTCAGTTCAATGTTATGTGATGTAATTTGATGTGACATGACGTAACGTGACCAGCCTCTCCAGTTTTAAATTGCAGCAGTTTCAATCTGCTCGAGTTTTAAGCTGCAGCAGTTTCAATCTGCTGGAATTTCAAACTCTATGTAGTTTAAACTCCGCGAGCTTTACACTTCGGGCGTTTCAAACTCTATGTGTTTCAAATTCCGGGAGTTGAAACTGAATGTGATGTGATGTAATTTAATGCAACGTGACGTAACGTAACCAGTTTCACCACTTTGGAATTGCAGCAGTTTCAATCTGTTGTTTTAAGCTGAGTCAGTCTTAATCTGATGGAGTTTCAAGTTGCAGCGGTTCAAAACTATTGCAATTTCAATCTGCTGGAGTGTCATACTCCCGGAAGCTTAAGCTCCCGGTAGTATGACACTCTATCCCGGGAGCGAGTATCCCGGAGTATCCCGGGAGCGAGTTTTAAACTTCGGGCATTTCAAACCCCAGGCATTTTATAAGCTAGAAGCTTTAAAATTCAGGCGTTTCAGAATCCAAGCGTTTCAAATTTCGGGCGTTTTGAACTTCGTGACTTTCACACTCTGGGCGTTTCAAAAACCGGGAGTTTTGATTTATTGTGATGTGATGTAATTTTATGCGACACGACGTGACGTGTTGTGACGCTGCGTAGTGTGGTATGGTGTTACGCGATGCGATGCGATGTTGTGTTGTTGTGTGGTGTGATGTGGTGTGGTATGGTATGATATTGTATGGTGTGGTATGGTATGGTATGGTATAGTGTGGTGTGATGTGGAGTGGTGTGGTACGGTATGGTATGGTATGGTATGGTATGGTATGGTATGGTATGGTATGGTATGGTATGGTATGGTATTGTATGGTATGGTATAGTATGGTATGGTATGGTATGGTATGGTATGGTATGGTATGGTATGGTATGGTATGGTATGGTATGGTATGGTATGGT
>JAUMHM010127893.1:0-19153 GCA_032362435.1 Melikaiella ostensackeni
ATATATATAGATATATATATATATATATATATAAAATTGGTTAAACAACGACAGCAGGGTCATTTCTCTTGCTACAATTGGAAAAACTTGTCAACATGAATAATTCTTTACTGTTGAAAATGTTTTTAAAATTAATATATTTTTAATATACAAATTTATATGCATTTTGATATACATAGCATATTGAAATTAATAAATTTATATTACATTTAATATACAGGTGTAAATTAAATTAAATTTAAATGTGTGTAAAGTCATTTGCATATATTGTATATGAAGTCAGCGACCATTTTTGCTGACAGTGTAGCTACTATGCCTATAATCACACACATTCCAAACTAAAAATTAAGAAAATTGTACTATTCAAACAAAATCAAAACTAAAATGGCCCAGACAAACGTGCCCCAAATATATTTTGAACCATTTCCAAAAATTACAAGACAATACTTTATTGACGAGTAAGGAAGTTATGGTCATGTACATTATTTAAAAATCTGTTTTTTTACCGTGAAAGGTTTTTCATTAACATGATTCAAAGTTGATGCAAGAATAGAAATAATCCTTCACTGCACAGAAAAACTAAGGGTAATCTTTACCCTGATTTTGGAGTAAAGATTATTTGCAACAAAATTTACCCTATGTGGGTAATCATTATCCCGACACTTCGGTATTTTTCGCGTTTTACCCACGCGTGTGGGTAATCCCTTTTGAGGCAAGTGTAACTCGTTCAGTTCTAGCCTCGTTATACTAACAAGGATTAAAGAATTTATATGGTAAGGGTAAGTAAAGAATGTGTAGGGGAAAGGATAGGTTTTAGATCAATCTAGAAGTCGCGTGTTGCTCATTCAAGCGACACACCCTTTCCCACAATACTGCTCCGACACGGGTCGCTGATCAGTCTCTCTCGCAATCACCCCAGGTGAAGAGCATCACAGAGCCATCATAAATTATGAATCACACATAAGCCCTCAAACTGACTGATGAACCCATAGGAAGATCTATACTTTTTATCTCAACCTCATCCTCTGAGCAAAGCTCTTCAAGAGGACCTATTAGTATCCAAAATCTTTCGTTTCAGACATCACTCTTCTTCTTATATACAATTGTCGTCCATACATCCCTATCCTTGCATACATCTTTCCTTTACATCCACACATCTTTTCATGCCAGCTCTTGTGTTTCTACGACTCTTTATATCTCTCTGCTTGAGAGGCTCATTCACACATTCCAACCATCCTTCCTTCGGTCTACTTTGCCCACATACACATGCTTCGTTAAATGTCCTTTATTCATCCTCTGAACATGACCAAACCATCTCAGCAAATTTCTTTCACTCTTGTCAATCAATATTTCTTCTACGCCACATTCTTTGAGAATCCACTCATTACTCACTTTGTCCATTAGCGTTCCACCACACAGCGGGTGCAAGCACAGAATTATATATTGCAATTGTAGCTTTATTCGTTACATTCTTACTTCTATAGTAATGGCTCGTACACTGCCGATAATCTTTCTACCCTCGTTTATAAGTCTGGCTATCTCTGCATCTATCTTTCCGTCAGCAGTAAATAAACTTGCAAGATACACGAAATCTTTCAAACACAATAATTTTTGTTTTATTCAGGTTAATCTTAAGAACCATACTCTTCATGCTGGTCAGTTTAGTTTAGTCTGCTCATTATTTTCTACAATACGGAAAAAATGAAAGGGAAAAATTTGTTCTTTAGTGTTGGCAGTCGAAGTATTCATTCCTGAACTGGCGTTGTAAAAAAATTCGAGATTGAAATTACCTTATTGATTCAAGTGTAATCGCGGTACTAACTTCTTTAGGAAACCAAAAACATGACATCTCGTCATCGTCTTGACTTCTCTAGCGTACTGTACAGAGTCCAGTCCAGAACAGGAATCCAGTCCTATACTCGCAACAGTTAAGAATGATCGTCCAGAAAGAATTTACGAGTACACAGAGCGGCATGTGTTGATGGGTCGACATAGACACTTTTCATTTTATGAATATAAATTTACCTATGTATATACACTAAGAAGAAGTTTTAAGCATTAAATTAAGAACATTCATTTGCTGGAACAGAAGAAATCGAGTTAGATGAAAAAACGTAGTTGCCGAGAATTGAACCCGGGTTTATAATGTAGCAATCAGCTTCTCTCTGTAATCTGGTACTCTGGATGCTAAAGTTTAAGGAACTAAACGTCCTCATGGCATCATGCAAGGCAAGCTACTCGTAAGGCTCGGTGCTGACCGAGCGTTATTGAATGCGGCGCATCCAGGAATGATTACTGGACTACTGCAAACTCAGCAAAGTTCTCAATAGAACACTATAAACTGTGCTTCGATTAAGATGTCGTCCTTCCGAAAATTGAGACACGATATGTAGCTTTCTATTATTGCTGCTAGAAAATTGAAAAATAAAAAACATGAGTAAACTCATGTTTTCTATTCTTTTTTTTGCGAGAACAAACTTTTGATGGAAGACTTTAGTTTCATTTTTGCAAAGGTTTACGTACTCAGATTGTAGGTGATAACATATGATTTGTATAGACTTATATTTAAGTATTAAAAGTTAAGATTTTATGCTAGACAGATCAAATTCTTCACTGATTAGTGTGTAGCTTCACATTCCTTTCCATGTCTTCTGCATCTATGCCCAAAATTTTGCCATGTCCATGCACTTTCACTATTCCGAGATCAACTTTTGTTGACATGGACATTTATCCATGTATAATAGTATAATATAATATAATATAGTAATAATATATGTATAATATAATATCCTAAAATTTGTCCATGTTGATCATTCAGGAACACATAATGCAGCCTTGCCTAACGCCTTGCTTAAAGCTAAACTAATTGCGCAGTTGACCATTTACTCTTACACTCACTTTACTACCATTATATATTGCTTTTATCGCTTTAAGAAGCCAACCATTCACTTCATACTCTTTCAGGACTTCACTAAGTTTAGTTCTAACAACCTTATCGAAAGCTTCTTTTAAATCAACAAATACACAGAAAACTCATTTGTTTTTCAAATACTTTTTTTGCGCACTAAATCATGTTTGAGAAACATTACCTTCAACAATGATTTCTTGATTTTCAAGCCATACGAGTATACTCTTACCTGCAACAAAAAAAGAAAAGAAAGTCAGAATATAGAATATATGATATAGTGAATATAGACGAATCGAGTGACCTACAATGTTAATACATTTTATTGAAGAGTACGGAAGTCATGGTCATTTATCATATTGGAAAGGTCGGTTTTTTATAGTAAAACTTTTTTCATTAACATAATTAAAATTTGATGCAAGAATAGAAATGGACTTGTCATACACCATACTTCTTCTGCTGCGAATTATTATTAACATTTGACATTTATTTTTGTTATAAATAATTTAATTTAACAATAAAAACATTTTCATTCTTCTCTCACAGAAAAAATTCCCTTTCATCTTATGTGATCAAACGGGAGTTTCCTGCATTTTAAGAAATGTATTCGGCAGATGGTAGAATAATAAAACTCTTGACATGATATTCCGAAAAGAGAGGTAGAAAAATAAAGTTAATTTCCTCGGAATTCGCCAAAAAAACCTTTTGGCTTCCTTGCGACGTTCTTTTTACATCACTATATCCTGCAAGCTTTTTCGTGACGCACTCGCGTAGCACTCAAGATTGTAAGAAAAAAAGACACAAAAAGTAAAGAGGGAAGAATAAAATCTGATAGCAGCTGTAAAGGATCGCCTTTAAAGTCGAAACGAGGTTTAACTTTCTCTACAGCTTTCGCTTACTCACTCTGCTTTCAAAAACTAATTTCCTCGTGCGAGAAAAAATTATCCCCTTTTTATGAAATTACATATAGTGCAAATTTTGTAATTTCGATGATTTAGATTTGAAATTTCTTCAATTTGTAAGATTTAGAATTGAAAACTCTACACTTTTGATCTTCAAAATCATCCAAATTTAAGAATGTTTATTTATACATCTTTAGAATTGGAGAATTTAAATTTGAAAATCATCAAAATTGAAGAATATTCAATTATGAATCTCAAAAAGTTCTTAATGAGGAGAGAATTTGATTTCTCAAATGATTTCTGTGGGTAGTTTTCTTCTGTGTGATGGAAATGCATGTAGAAAGAAATATTCGCAATATTTTTATGCATAGTTTTTGATGCGTACATTAGACAACTTTAGATTAAAAGCGTGTAAAATTTTGAACATTTTGTCTTGAAAATGTTCCAAAGCAAAAAGTATAAAATTGAAATTATCATAATAATAAAATTTGATTTTTAAACCTTTAGAATTGAACAATTTCTATTTTAATAATTGTGAGTGCGAGTTCTTCAAATATTTATGAACAATTTTGTATAAGAGGTTTTAAAAACGTAACTACATATAATTTAACAATATTTGATTGTAGAAGAAAAGCTAAGCGATTTTCAGATTGATAGTTTTAAATTTTATGTTTTTAAATTGTAGTGGTTTGAAATCAAATAATTGAAGGGATGACATAATTTTACCGAAAAAAATCCTCAAAGTAAAAAAATATCAAAAATACAATTACCGAAAAAAAAATTTCCGAAAAATGAAATTTACCGAAATTGTAGAAATTAGTAAATTCCCGAAATTTTGAAATCCTGAGAAGGAAGGGAAGACAAAGGAGTTAAGGGAGTTAATAAAAGGAAAAAAAGAAGGGGTGAATCTAATCATAGGGAAAGACTTCAATGCAAGAACAGGGGAAAGAGAAGGGAAAGGATGGGGAGAAGAAGGAGATGGGACTGGGAGAAATTTCGAAGACAAAGTAGTGAATGGAGAGGCAAGGAAGTTACTAAATAGATTGGAGGAGCTAGGATGGTTCATCTTAAACGGGAACATAGAGGAAGATGAGGAAGGAGAGTACACTTATACAGGGGGGGGGGGGGAAGTACAGTAATAGACTATGTTATTGTTGACGATGAGGTAAGGGAGAACATAAGGAGGCTAGTGACAGTAGAGATGGGGAAGAGAGATAAGCGGAAAACAGCCAAAGACAATAAGAATAAAAAAAGTAGAAAAAGGTAATTGGTCAGCAGAGGTAATAGAAGAATTTTGAAAAGAGATAAAGACGGTGAAAGCAGGAGAAGGAAATGTGAGCGAAGAGATGGAAATAGTAATAGGAAAAGGAAGAAAATATTAGAGCATACAGTCAAGAGAGAAGGCAGCGAAAGGGGAAAAAGAGATAGCTTCATAATAGCGTTGTTGGCGGAAAATGAGGAAATAGTAGCGGGTTTGATTACGGGATTAAAAAGATACTTCGATAGGAAAGAACTGAGGCTCAATACGGATAAGATGAAGGTAATGAGGTTTAGAAAGAGGGGAGACAGAAAGAAAAAATTGACAGCGAGATGAAAAGGTGAAAAGTTAGAGGATGTAAGGGAATTTGAATATCTTGGTTTTATCGTGCAAGCTAATGGGGAACATAAAGCGTATATAAGGAAACGGATCAAAAGAGCGGAAGGGGTAATGAAACAGATATGCGGAATAGAAAGAAGAAGGTTAACTTCAGATTCGAATAGGTTGTGAGGCAGAGATGTGGGGATGGTAGGAGGGAAAGAAGATAGAGAAGTTGCAAGAGATGTATATCGGATGAAAGGTGAACATTAGGGGTAGATTAGAGAACTCCGGGTTATATGGTACGAGAAGAGGCTCAAAGCGATAAATTAACAACAAGGGCGATAAGGAGAGCGTGGAAATTCTAAGAGAAACTATGAAAGGGAAAGGGAGGGGGGTTAGCAAGAAAAAGTTAAAATGAGGTGAAAGAAAGTGGAAAGAGGGCCATAGAGTTAACGCGATGGGAAGGTGGAAGAAGATATTTTTTTAGAGATCGAGGAATAGGAGAAGAAGGAAATAAAGGCTACGAAGAACTGGAAAAAATAAAGACATTCAGGTAACAGATAGATGGGGGAGGATAGGGGAATCAAGATACAATAAATGGCATAAGGTGATTTATTATTATTATTATTATTATTATTATTATTATTATTATTATTGTTAAGGTTGTGACCAAAATAGTCCCTGACGTTTGGATAGTCCCGTTGCATCTCCGTGTAGGCCTATGCGTGTCCCCAAAGCCCTTTCCATATGGAGAGGACCGCAGCCACGCCCTTGGCCGATATGTCTGATTCACTGATGTAGTTACTCCCCGTAAGTGCTAGACACTTTCCCGTAATTGCGGGGCAGTGACAAAAGATGTGAATAGCTGTCTCATCATCCTTTCCGCGCAGACGACAGAGGCGGCTGTCTGCGAGCCATATCTTATGTCTGTGATAGTTGAGGTTTTCATGACCTATAAACATTTCTGTTAGGACCTTGACTCCACTCCTGCCGAGCTTGCGCGATTTCGCAGCTCGTTTGAAGTTTAAACTTTAACCCATAAGTGTTTTGGCCCGTCTGAAGCCAGCGGCCTTATTACACTCCTTCTAATGTTCCTCGGTCAGCCAACTGTCAATTACTTCAGTGACCAATCTACTGGATAGACCTACGACTTGTTCGTGACCAGTGAAGTTTTCTTTTACTGCTAGTTTTGCTAGCCTTTCCGAGATCTCATTACCTTTGATGCTACTGTGTCCAGGAATCCAAAATAGAGTCACTTGGTTTCCCGTCGCTAGATTGTTCAGTGCCTCAAAGCACTCCCATACTAGTAGCGACGTAGTCGTTGTTCCATTCAGGCTAACTATAGCAGCCCTGCCGTCTGAGAAAAAGCAAATATTTCTCATATTGCCATACTCCTGTGCCTTGTAGACACGCTGGAGCATGACCATGATCTCAGTTTGTAGGACTGTGGCATAGGAGTCCATCAGGATTGTGAAGCCCATTCCACTCCTCCTACGATAAACACCGGCTCCAGCTTTCTCCTTGTTCTTAAAGCCATCTGAGAATCAGTTGTCCCCATCACCAGGCAAATAATTAAGCCGTAAGTCCATTGCTCTCTCGTGGATAGGCTGACTCGATACTTCTTGTCGAAGAGACAGCGAATAGGCGATTTGTCCCTGACCATATTCAAGGTAGGCATACTCGCGATATGGGTTGGGATCCGCAGTTCTGTCGAGATCCTTCCGCCGTTTCTCATGTTTATTCTCCAGGCTACCTTCGCAGCCATGGCCTTGATGGCCAGATGGAGAGGCCCTAACCCTGTTAGTGCCCCCAATGCCCCCTGGGGATGGACTGTTAGGCACCAGGGATACCTCTCAGAATCAGTCCCCTAATTCTTTCTAGTCGAGATTTCACAGTGAATAGTTCGACCCAGCTCCACCAGACCACCGTCGAATAGGTTAGTCTGGGTCGCAGGATCGGAGTATAGATCCAAATTAGTGTCTCCGGATTCAGGCTGCAGTTTTTCCATATGGCTCTTCTACAAAGCCAAAGGGTCGCTGTGAGCTTTTTGCACTTGTTTCCTAGGTGAAGCGTATCCAGATGCTGGCCGCGCACGATTGCCAGTGTGTCCCCCGCGCAGCCTATAGCGCGGTAGCCTTGTCTCGTGAGTGGATGAAGAAGTTTTTCAACTACCAAGCACCACAGTAGGGGCGATAAAACGCCTTCCTGTGGGCATCCCAAGTCACATAAGTTGGTATCACCCTTAGTCGTTGTTGAGTCCATGTTGCTCAACATGTGGTAGGTCCCTTCTACGATTGCAGTTGGCACACCATGTGCAATCATGGCCGCCCTGACCATCTCTCTTGAGGTATAGTTGAAGGCTCCTTCGATATCCATAAAGGTTCCAATCTCGAAGCCTTTCTGCTTCAGTTGTCTTTCGATTAGGTTTACTGCTCCATTTAGGGCCGTTTCGGTCGAGTGACCAGCCCTGTAGGCGTGTTGCTACTTGTGTAGTAGCCTACTTAACAAGACCTTGTCGCGCATGTTTATATTCACAAGTCTTTTCACACTTTTTAGTAGGAAAGATGTAGGGCTGATGGGACGGAAATCTTTGTGTGAAGTATAACCGACCTGGCCTGCTTTCGGATTGAAAACCACTCTCGTGCCTCCGTGTGCCGTCGGGACATATCCCAGTGTCAGACTAGCCCTACCAAGTCTCACCAGCGGCCCCATGATTGACTACCCAGCTTTTGGTAAAAAGACCGGGTATATGCCACCCGGACCAGACTTGTATGGGCTGAAAATCTTCAAGGCCCATCTGACCCTGGAAGGGGTGTCAATCTCGTGGGCTAGCCGCCGTTGCGGACCCATTTGAGCCACGGATGACTTTAGATGCTCTCAAGGTGTCGTTTTCTTTTTCCCAGATCTTCTGAAGCCCGGGAAATGTACTTTGATCAGGTGGACCAGGGTCTCTTCGTCCGACACTGAGTATCCTCCGTCGGGTAATTTAAGAGTGCCGAGAATAGCATACGGATTTCGAGAGAGCAGCTTGTCCAGTCTAGCCACCTCTGCCCCTTTCTCGATGTCTGTGCAAAAGTTGGTCCAGTTTTCTTGTTTGGCTTTACGTATTGCACCCTTGTAATCATCCCTACTCGTCGTGAATGAGATCCATTGTTTTTTCATTTTGCCAATGCTGGCATGTCTGAAGTTTGGCTGCCATCTCCAGAGTGTCCACGTCCCTAATTGACTTGAGCAACTCAGAGAATATACTCCTTGATTTAGTGGAATACTGTTTCCAGTTCGTTTTTCTTGGATTTCTAGCCCACGAAGGCCCCAAAGATACGGTAAATTCCAACCTGAACTCTATCTGTGAGTGAGCTGAAAGAATGGGTACGGGTATTCCCCGTGTTGAGAATATATAATCAGTAATTATTAAACATTCCAATAGGTTATTCCCTCTTGAGTTAGTGTGCGTGCTACCCCACAATGTATGGTGGGAGTTAGCATCGCACCCGAAAAAAAGTGGGAGACCCCTCACCTTGCAGTATTCTACCAGTATACATACTTCCTCTGGTGGGTTGGTTTCGGTGTAATACGGAGAGTAGGGCGATCCTATGACTAGTTTCCCGATTCCTCTAATATCTGTGAATATCACCATCAGATCTGTCGAACAAAGTTCTAGCAGCGGGACAACGTTGACTCCTCTCGTCAGAATGCAGGCCCTTGGATTGGGGTCACCTTGGGGTCCCTGTAATAAAAACCGGCATCCCCTAACCCCCTTATGGCATCTTTAATAACCAAGGTTCTCGGATTAGTGAGATACCTGTGTGTCTCACAGCTATGCCCCTCTGCAAAACCGCAGAGGCGTCTTTGCTGTGATGCAAGTTAATTTTGGTAATGGCTAGACTGGAAGCAGCAATTCACGTCTGCCCCGATCTTTCTCCGTCCCAACAGACTCCTCCTGCCCCTGGACGGCAACTCTAAGGTTGACCTGGGCAAGGTGGTGAGCGGGCCTGCTGTTGAGGATCGCAAGAGCCCTCGTCTGGGGCTGAGGAATCTGCACAACTAGGAGTTGTTTAAGTCCTCCCGATGTGTCCCCCTCCTGAGGCCGGCCGTGCCTGACGATTTCTTTGGTAAGGGGCGGAATCCCTCCAAGCGCCGAAGGACCATAGATGAATCTTCCAGTTTAACTGAGATCCCCGCCGTAGCCCTTAACATCCCTTGGGGTAATTCAACCCCAATCACTTTAAGGTCGTCACCTTCCCAGGGCCTTACCTCGGCCACTGTATTCTGCAGCCAAGCTTTAGCCGTTAGATCGGCTGCAACAAATATGAACATCCCCCCCCCTCTATAGAAGGAGGTCTAAAATTTTGGTAATTGATTCAGGGACACTCTTTCGAGCGCCCTCAAAATGGCCTCCCTGAAAATCTTGAACTTCTCCGCAGTGAGCATCGAGTCCGGATAGCTCGTTGCCGCCACCACCATCGTCAGGGGATTAATCCTCTGGGCAGCTGTCAGTCCAGGCCCCGACGACTCCCTGTTCGCCGGCAGCTGGGCTGGCTTATGCCTTCTTGTAGGTCTTCCCCCTCCCCCGGTCGGAAGTCTTCTGAGCCCTTCCTTCTCTTCAGGGCCTCCGTGCTGGTTGTCGGCATTGTTGTTGCCGATGTTCCAACACCCGCAGCCGTAATTCTAGCCTCCTGCGCCCCCTCCTCAGTTTTATTTTTAGAGAACGGTTGATACCTATCTTTTTTTGGGAGGACTTCTTGGTCGCTTCCGTCTCTATAGCCTCATTCAGTAAGACCGTCGATCCCTCAGCTCCCAAGAGAGCCGGGGGCACAGCCGCTGCCTGAGTTTGGCTAGCAACAGAGACAGATCGAGTGAAGGGATTTCATTAGACCCATTCGGCCCCAACCCCTTTCTCCCCTTGGCCACCTCCCTTCCTTCTTCTTCATTTGAATTTTCATTTTTGAGTTTCATTTTTAATTCCACGAGAAGCTAAGGAAATAAACGGTCCACCCTTGCAGAGCCTCGCATAAAGGAGTAAGTATGAATACTCGGGGAGGTCGTCCGGTGACCCAGAGAGGCCGTTAAGACACCTTTGTACCCCCAGGTGCCGAAGTGCCAGGTGCACGGTCATTTAATACCCCTGACTTAGGGGAGTCGCCACATTGAGTGGAACACATAATGAATATCCGTTCGTAGGCCACTACACTTACGGAGGGCTGTTTCTTAGTCGCAATACGGGCCTCGGGCTATTCCCGTCTCGGTCTCAGACTGGGAAAAGAATGAATAAAGGAGGTAGAAAAAGCTAGAGGAGTTGAAGAAAATGAATAAGGTAGTGTGTGAAAGAGAGAATGAAGAACATGAGTGGGAAGGACGAGAAAAAGGAAACGGAAGTCACATAGCAGCATAATTCTATTCTAAGGTTAGCTGAAACTGTACGGTAAAATTAGGTAGAGTAAGATGCGGCTCCGCTTTTTTATCGTTCTTTTTCTCGCCTTCTCCCCCGTACACTCAAACGGTCAAACACTCGATCATTCCTTCAATCGTTCGCTCCGACATGTTAAACTTTCAAGAATTAGAATTTATATGAATTGAGTTGAAAACTCTTGACCTTTGATCTTCGAAATTCACTCTGCTTTCAAAAATTAATTGCCTTGTATGAGAATAAAAAGTATCCTTTTTATTTTTATAAAAGTATATATTATCAAGTATTCTGTGATTTTGATAATTCACATTAAAAATTTCTTCAACTTGGAACGTTGAGAATTAAATACTCCAGACTTTTGATCTTTAACATTCACTTTGCTTTCAAAAACTAATTGCCTCGTGTGAGAAAAAAAAAGTATCCTTATTTTTTGATTATAAAAGCAGAAAAAATAAAATTTCATGACGACTGGGATTTAGATATCCAATTATTTCAATGCCGTCAACAATCGCTGGTTACAAGGAAATTTCAATTATCGCCACTGAAATGTACCTTCACTTTGTGATCATCGTCAATTAAATTGATATTGGAAAATAGTATCACATTTTTTGAGGAAGAGATATGCAGGGACAAAAAATTACTGTTCCTTCATTTTGTAATTTCATTAGAAAATTGTGGTTCGGATAAAGTCTTTGGACTAATTTGGAACCTCCTTTAATGCATTTACGTAATGCAAGTGCACTTCAGTTGGAAACCTGGTATCTGCCCGTCTCCATTAGCGTAGCGAGTTACCTTACGAGAGCAACTTCGGTACTGCATTTTCCACCCTAACGAGATTGTCAACTCAACCCACTTCACTTTTCAGTTTAAAAATCATTTTCTATATGACTTTCAACCCACTTCTGATATTAATAAATTTATTTAAAAACATCTATATAAAAATCAAATAATATATTGATTGTAATCTATATATCAAAATTCGCGACAGCGAATCGCCACCAAGTACTAAAAAAAGTTATAAAAAGATTCTAAATACCCATACGAGGAAAAAATGTCATAAATGACGAAAGGCGAAAAAAAGTCGCTACCAGGAATTATTATCAAAAAGAATGAATGCATATCTCCTACATTGCTATAGGTTACGATGAAAATGGGAATCAGAAGGCTATTTATCATAGTATGCTACGCTCTAATTGATGACAGTTCTGAATACGAAACGGGTCACTACCACTTAATTTCAGAAAAGAGCCTAGGTCAAGGGTGGAGGAGAAGAAGAATTAATAATAAGTGGAAGCAGACGCTAGATAGAATTGGAGAATTCACAGAAACCAGAGGTATAATTGGTTTATCGTGAAAAGCTGAATAAATGTTTAGGTCATCATAAAAAAGAATGGAAGACGGAATTAGGCAATAAAAATGTAGAGGACGCAACGATAATACTACGGGGATAGCATCTCCAAGAATGCCTCCGAAATGTGCGGTACTGCAGCTGTAGGAAGAAAGACTGGAGATACTTGGTGGAATGATTATATTCGCGCGGCTGATAACAAGAAAAAGCAAGGATACTCGAGAAAACTGAATATTACAGGTCTTAGCAATGAGGAGAGGACTAGACTAGAAAATGATTATAGGGATAAAAACAAAAAAGCAAAGATAATATTTTTAGAAAAACGAGGATAAAATCAAAGCGAAAAACGATCAAAAAAATGCAACATGATTCTGAAAAAAATAAGAAACTATTTTGGAAATGGGTTAAGAAGATTAGGAAAGAAGGTACCAGAATTGGCGGACAATCTGAAAGACAGTGTGAGTGATTTTTTCAAGAAATTGTATGAAGGACAAGCTATGGAGTATAACATCTGTGACACAGAAGAGGATACGTTAGACAGTTTCGTTGTGGGTGGCGAAAGAAAAATCGAAATCCGCGACATTATATCCGCAATTGAGAAACTAAAGAATGGTAGGGCTGCTGGTACAGATGGTATTACCGCTGAAATGCTTAAGAGCGATGGCGGATATTTGTTTATGTGGCTGAGCGAATTTTTCAATATGTGTGGTGAGAACGGTGAAGTTCTAAATGATTGGAAAAAGGCGATTATTGTTCCACTCTACACGGTAGAGTGTAATAAGGGTGACTGTACCAATTATATAGCGGATACGCGTGGATGCAGCCGGAGAAGTATTGTCCTGAATGTCAATTTTGATAATTGTTTGAATTTCAATTTGAAGAACTGACACTTATAGAAAATTCCAAGGTGTAGCTTTTTCCCTCTTGAAAAAAATTTGTAAGTTTTGTAGTTTTTGAAGTGACTGGTGAGAAAAAATTTGTTCAAAAATGAAAAATTTCAATCTTTTTTCACTTCAACTCGCACTAACTTAGCTAACTTTCAGAATTTTCTTGATTTTATTAATACTAAGTTACGCGTTTCATTCTTCTGAACTATTTAAGGAAGAAAAATTTAAATATTTTAATATATAATAAAGTTGTTAAATTTTTTGAGACTTTGCAAAAATCATGAATTTTAACCTTCAAGCGTTTCGTTTATCGGCGAATTATGAGTAACGGAAAACTTCCAGTGAAGAAGTTGTTGATTAAGGTTCAAAGAAGTTTTCTAGAAAGTCTGAGCTCAATCGGATGAACGGTTAAAAATTATAAATGTTTTAAATTGCAAGCGGCAATCTTGACGCTGCCCTATGCACGTACCTCCTCGGCTACGAATGTATTGCAGCGGACGATATGAAGGTCAAATCGGATACCAAAATAATACTTGAAATATCATCATTGAAGTGATTCATTTGTTAGACATCTTGAACAATAAATTATCAAAATAATACTTTGTTAAAAACTACTTTCAATCATTTTAGTCACTCTCTTCAGTTTCTTCGGCGTCTGGTCTCAGTTGTTACTTTTGAAAAATACTTTTCGAAATATTCTTTTCCTTTAGCGCTTACTAATTACAGAGATTTTTTACATCCTTTACCTCGGCCTTGGTCATCAGGACAAAAATTTAGAACGAACGCTTTACAAACAGTGTTTGCAACCTTCTTTAGAATTCCCTCAAGATAAGGGAACAAATAGCTCTCATTCGTAGTATGTACATGTACATTAAATAAAAAAAACCGTACTAAACGTAGGTAAAACTGTAGGGACACGGGTAATTTTGGTAATTCACAGCATAGACTGCCATTTTCAGACAGTAATTGCTTCTTTATTTTCGAATGAATTTCAGCATTTTCTTGTGATTGAGTACTTCATTGTTTACACTGTTAAAAAAATCTGTAGAAAATTTGATACACAAGTGTGTGAAGCAATTTGCACTACCGCTACTGAAATCTAACATACATTGGTATAGTGAATTGAATATGGATGTATAATAATCGTAAGATGCATGTATGTTAGAAATAATATCACCATGCCTATGAGCTTTAATACACATGTATATTAATTTCGATTTATGTATGCTAAGTTTAGTATTGGCATGTGTGAAAAGTTTAATATACATGTATATTAATTTTAAAAGACAAGTAAAAAAATTTATGATACTTTCGAAAACAAAATCTTTAGAGAAATGAAACAAACTTATATTCATTCCTCTAATGATTTTGATATTGCTTGAGTCAATAATTTTTTATTGATGTCAATGATGTTGATGCAGTTCAAAAAACGTCTCAAAGAAACATTTTTGGTTAGATATTTGTTAAGTTACATTATATAAAAAATCACTTAGAACCTGTTTTACAGACGTACCAAATATTATTTTGAAGACATTCAGTTACAAGTACCTTTTTATACGACATTCGTACTTCAAAATATCGTCTAGTTCATAGCAGCGGAGAGTTGGATATTTCATCTTTAAAACTTTAAATACCACGTAAACGTTATCGTTATCATCGTGTAGGAAAATGCAAATTTTTCTCATTGCTATATCAAATTGGTAGCCAGATTGATTTAATATTACTAATATTAATTTTATATTTTTATTTACTAATATTATTCCTTTCCAGTAATGTGTCTGTGAAACTGTCCACTTCCTTCTAGCTGCACATCCAGCCTTGAATCAGCAGCCAGTCTCAAGTAACTCATAAACATTTCATGTTTTACAGACAGTGATTTCGTAAGGTTGATGAAGTTATGTACAATACGAGATACTCTTTTAAAGTAAGTGTGCTTGCTCTTGAATCTCAAACTCTAAACCTTCATAAGAGGACCAAATTTTCTTATTAAGTATGGATAATGATGTACGTAATAGTGCTTTGGACGCAATCTCTTTTGCGGAAATTGAGATATTCTTAAAGACAGGTATTCATTGATAATGCCTTACAAGTATGGGAAGTAGGATTCGTAAATTTCTGGTGCACAAATCATCTCAGTCATTTCGCTAAGTAAAATGACAAGACATCACACTTCGTCATCATAATCCTTGACTTTATCACAAACCATTAGAGGAGGAAGCCTTAAAAACTGCCACATTTGGCAAGCACCACCTGGAATCATCTTATTTGTAACTGATATTTTACAAGGCTTGCCCTTTCTATCTTCTACAGAATAAGGGAATTCTTCGATTCTACTGTATAAATTCTTGAGAGAAAACCATCTCTTTCCAAAACAATAAGCGATGTACAATTTTAAACCGTATGCTATCAGACCTTCGAATCTATTGTACCCAGCAAGGAGGAAGACCTAGATTGCACACATGAAAATGTGGTAACTGATTGAAAGCTGAGTCAAACTTTATTCCTTGATAAACTTCAAGATCATTTTATTCCATTTTTTCAGAGATAAGAATCTACAGTTCGTTCTTCATATTTTACGAATTCGCCACTTTCGGCTTTGAAGAAATCTCGACTCACTAAACAATATCTGCAGAAATATTTAGCGCGACTAAAGTTTTCTGTGAATCCTCCAAGAGAATGACTTCCCAGATTACTTCCAGCCATACATACAAGAACTGCTTTGGCAATTTTATTTGTACATATTTTTAATCCGCAAGATTGAAGTTTCTTTAAATCTTCGACTATTCCACCACAAATAACATCATGGTTTAAATCCTTTTCTTTTACAAGCCCAAGTAATTTTATAGTGTTCACGTGGGATCGTAAATTTTCAGGACGATTCAGAAAACTAACATAGATAACTATAACCCTTTTTTAACTTTAGCTGCTCCAAGAGGATTTACCGTTGCAAACGCATCCTGGAAACCCATCAATACAAGCGCCTTAGAGTTTTCTTGTATTTCCTGATTTGCTAAATATACGCTTCCATCAGTGAAGTCTCTTAGTACTCCTTCATCTCGAATTTCTTTTTCATCAAGAAATTTCACTTCCACATTCCTGTCGAAGAACAAACATTCATCAGTTTCTTCAATCGGAACGTAGTGAAAATATCTTTTTCTGACATTTCTGAAGGAAGCTTGATTTGTATGGGCTCCATATGCACAAAATTCTTCTTTAAAATTGTTTTCTTTTATAATCAGTTTCAAAAAGTGTTTTTTTCTAAATACGGATCATTATGACGAACTCCTACGATCGAATTCACTATCTCTTCCGTCATATTCTCTTGCAATAAAAGTTCCTTCGAATATTTTTTATAACACTCTGACTTCCTTGGTGTGTATTGCAAAATTCTGTTATAATGTATTGAAAAGTGCTAACAGAGAGTATGAATTGACTTTCTAATTTGAGATATAATTAAGCAATATTTGATAGGAATAAGTCTCCACAATTTTTAGAATCAATGTCATTAACCTCTAATACTCTCTGAATTGCCTGTACATTTTCGGGAATTGAATAATCTACTACTGCGGTATAATCCATATTTTCTTAACCGTCATTTAAATGATTACTTGTCAAAAAATTGGAGCAACCAGGATCACCCTGTTGGGTACGCAATTTAATTAAGAGCACTTCATCTTTTTGTGCATTTCTGTGCTTCTTAGACATATGTCCAGTAAATGAACTGATATTATTGTAAGCCTTCTGGCATGACGAGAATGGACATTGAACGCTTATGCCGCCATAAATATGAGTGCATATGGTTTTTCAAACGCACAGTCTGGTGCTTGCAAAATCAGCAATAGAACATGTTTACTCAATCCATAATTGAATTTGAATCTATACATATTTTATGTGTGCAGAAATAATATTCCAAACAATTTTTCAAATACAGACATTTATCTTCCTTCCACACTCAACATAATGAATATTAGTGAACTAAGTATAATATAAAACATTACGTACTGGTATAAGGCCATTTCAATCATGGAAGAAACTTCCTGATCATTTCCCACTTTTTAAACAATTTTCCAAGTAGTTCTAATTTTCAAATTCAGGCAAAATAAATTTCGTGACTTAAAAATTTGAAGCATTTTGAACTTTAAAATGAAAAAATGATTTTCGCTGAGTAATTCCGAGCTTAAATATTTAATATTTCACAGTTTTAAAGCTGTAGCTTTCAAAATAAAGTTAGTTTGAATTAAGAATCAAGCAATATCAAAATGAAAATCGTTAAAAGAATGTATATTTTTACAAATAATGGAAGCCTTAAAAAATTCACAATTTTTATTTGGAAGCCTTGAAATATATTTGACATATAAAGCATTAAGTGTAAATATATATTATATATTTACTATTGCTCCCAGAGAGAAATTTTAATTTGAATGTCATTGAGTTAGAAATTTTTAATTTGCTACATCTTCAAATTAAAAATAATTCAATTTTAAATGCCTAGTTCTAAAATGACTATTTTTAGGACGTAAATGTGAACAATTAATTTTTTAAAAATATTTTATGTTTCAATTCGGAAAGCTACTTTTAAGAAATACAATATTTAATTCTTTTTCCGAATTTTTCAGTTTTTCAGGCTTTGAATTTCAAGTTGATGATACTAAAATAGTTCAATTTCGAATATCAGTATGTTAAATTGACAATTTTCAATACTTCATTCCGATATTTTGTAACTTCAAGTGCCGTAAATTAAAAAATTTGCAGTTGTATAGTTTCAAATTAATGTGATCTTTTGAATTTTCATACATATTTAAAATATTTCACTTTTAAATGTTTTCATTTTGAAAGTGCAGAATTTTTTAAGTTTTATTCTGAATACCTCAGATTTTGATTGCCCTAAATGTATTCTGATTCTCCAATTTTTCCAAAAGGAAGTTGAAATTTTGAGGTTTTAGTTGTTAGTTAGGTCTAAATTGCTAAGGTTTTAAAAGCCTTGAATTTTGAATTGTATAATATTGAAGGCTTTAATTGTAACATTGTAGATTTATTGGGCAAGTATACACTTCAGCTTCAAAATTATTCAAGTTCGAATTTTTTGAACCTGTTTCAAATTGATCAATTTTTTAATTAGCAAATTTGTTAGTTTTTAGTTTCAAATGTTTAATACTGAAATTATTAAAATTTGTACTTCTGTAAATGAAAATTGTTCAGTTTTGATGGGTTTCACTACAATAATATAATAGTGTGCAATGGTAAATGTTAATTCAATTTTCTCTTTTTCATTTGCAAATTGTCCTATTTTGAAAGCTTTTAAAAAAATTCTTACGAAATTAAATTTATTGAAAGGTAATTTATTAAACGCTCACTATTTCAAACGCTGCAAACAGAAAGTTGAGTAACTATCAATGCTTTCAACATTTAAATTTACAATTATTTGCATTTCTGATCGCTTTCGAATTTAACGTCTTTAATTTAAAGCAATTTCAGTTTAAAATGAATACTCCACTTGAGAATCCCATTTCTGATACTTCAAATTTCAAATTGTTAAGTTTTGTGTGCTCAAACATCAAATAATATGTGTCAAATTATTATAAATGAACAATTATTAAAATAAGAATTTAAAAAATGTTTAAAAAGGCAACTGTTACACTGTGATATAAAATAATCCTCGAAAGTCTCAAAACAAAAGAATTCCAAACGAATGCGATAAAGTGAAAATGCCTAATATGGTATTTTGAGGTTAGAGTCCTCTGAGTTAAATTTATATTCAGTAGTTAGCGTAAATAAACGTACCTGTTAAAAAATTCAATGATTCTGATATTCTTCTTAACAAATCTAGGATATCAATCCATTTATTCAGCTGAAGAAGAACAATTCATGATTAAAGTTATTAATGAATTCACGGGATGATTTTAAAAGACTGTAAGACATTTCAAAAGATTCCAAAGAATATCCACGTATTTTAGAGGATTTTGTAGGATTTCAAGCGATTTACCGGAATTATTCCCGAACATTTTAAAGGACCTCGAGGCATTTTAAATCAGTATTTTACTCGTAATATTTTATCTTATGCAAAACATAAGCCGATGAATTCACGGGATGATTTTAAAAGATTGTAAGACATTTTAAAAGATTCC
>JAUMHM010127902.1:8748-19151 GCA_032362435.1 Melikaiella ostensackeni
CACTCAATGCCCCCCCCCCTGTTAACAATCATAGTTTTTGGTGTGACTCCCCCCCCCCCTGAAATTGGTAACGTTGTCTATGGACGGCCCTTTATAAGGAAGCCATTTTTGATTAAAGAGTTTATTTGAGTTTCTCAAAATTAAAATTATTGAATAATAATAATTTTCTTCTCTTTGACTTATTACGAAGCAGAGTTAAAAAATGACCAAATTTTAAAATTCTTAAATATTATACCTATTTGAATACAATTAAATTTGTTAAATGATATTGTGTTAAAATAATTCACAATTAAATTTGTATTTCAAACCATTAAATTAAATCTAATCAATATTTAGAAAAAAATTAATCCATTATAATACCGACAGTTGCATAGTTAGATTCCTGCTATGTTATAAACGAAAAATTTGCCGCGTGAAATTATAGGTAGATGGAACTTCGCATAACTTTTATCGATAAAACCTTCCCTTCGGTATATACATATATAAAGTTAATTTCTTACAGTTTAGTTACTATGGAAATAAACCAACTCCCTGTACTTTGTTCTTATCTTATTCTCAAAAACATCTGTGATTATCTGTGATTATCGTTAAAATATCTGTGAGTATCTAAAACTTAATCGTTAGAAAATAAATTTTAAATCCATTTTTTCTTTCAACTTTTATTTTCTAGAGCGTCTGAATAATTTTATTAAAGTTTGTACAACAAGGCTGCAATTTCTGTAAACATGTATATCCCGTGTAGAAATGTGACCAGTTTTGCCCAAATAGTTTTTAGGCGCCAATTTGGCCCCAATTGGGTGTCCCATTTTAGGAAAATGTAATTACTTCAAAAAATATACTGCTTGTATATTAGGCTAAATACACTCCGACCGTAAACATGCAATTTTCTTTTTAGAAAAATATTTTACCCGCATTGAGAAAAATATTCATGTAGTCGAATATTATTTTTGGCTCAACAAAATGTTTTGTTGTACCAAAAAGACTTTTTGTTGGTTCAACAAAACGTTTTGCTATGCAAACAAAAATTTGGTGGAACCAAGAAAAATATTTGTTACACAAATAGCAACGAAAATATTTTATTTTACGAACAAAACATCTTTCTCAGCGTATTATATCTATTTCCTCTGTTTAGGCTTTTATACATTTTAAAATTACTCGCGCTTTTTCATGAACTTATTTTGACCAATCAGCACTTAGTAAGGAACGGTGCCAGCGCCCTCAGTCGTTCGTGCTGCTCAGTGTTGCTTTCTTTCTTTTGCAGGACGCGTAAAGGCGTAAATCGCTCAAATGCAAAATAAAGGTGCAAGTGAATAATAGTGATTGTTTAATAGGACAGTCAAAATTAGCCTTTTATAATACTTTCAATGCCTGCTTTTCGAAAAAGTATTTTGAAATAAGGATGGGAGAAGGAGAATGTGTCGACAATTTCATTCTTACACCATCTTATTCAAAAATACTAACTTTCCGCCTTATGAAATAAAAACAAAGTTTGTATACATCATTAAAATAAAATACATAAGTTTGATAGATAAGCAAAATGCATTATTAATATAATATTAATGAAAAAATCCCTTTCTAAGTTGATTAGGCATAAATAAGTTTGCCCAGCTGGGGTCCAAATGGAACGCCTAATTGGGCATAGGTACAACTCACCGTTACAAGCCAGACCGAAGCCCAATCTGGGTGTAATTGGGGTGCCCAGTTGGTGCCTGATTAGTATTTGGGCAACCTGACTGGGACACTGTCTGGCCCCAATCGACTTTTCCACACGGGATAAAGCAAGAAAAACGATATAAAGGTGATTGCCAAAAAGTTGACCATTTTAGATAATGAGATTTCGGAAAAAAACTTTTGAAACCAGCAAAAATATTTTTTAAGAATCAAGTGTAACCCTAGAGAGTATATGAAAATATAAAACTCAGGGATCAAGAAATGTATTTGTGATCGAATTACATGCATTTTAAACGGAAATAGCTCCTATTTAGAGTCCAGACGACGCGTGACATTTGGCCATGACGATTAATAAGAATTCCAAAAATCTTTTAAAAATATATGCAGAAAAGGCAAACATTTAAAAATATGGGGAAGATGAGTATTTTAACGATTTATTTGATTTTAGCTTCAGCATTCCAAAGTATTTTCTCACTTCATAGTAAGATAAATTGATATGAAGGATGACCTGACATTTTATAAAAAATATTGTGCAAAAGTAGTGATCATTATTTATTGTTATTCGTAACCAGCATTGATAAATCGATTTTAAACTAGAAAAAATTCTTCGTAAGTATGAAAGTGACAATTTTAGTCCTTATTTTGAGAAGTTTGAATAATTATTTTCGAGCTTTAACCTAAAATAGCAACTTCAGATGACAACACGAAAAACCTGTGAAACACACTTTGAAGTTATCTTTGAAATCCTTAACTCTAAAATATTGAAACTTTTTCTTTATTATTATCCTTCTAAACTCAACTGGAAATTTCGCGTACTTTTTTATTTATAATTTCTTGATATAGTCTTCCAACAATTTTGAGCTTCACAAAATTGTGCTTTGATATAAGTACTTTACTGAGATATTTTTATAAAAAATGTATTAATCGAAGGGAATGTAGAAAATGACTGGGACTTAATGTGGCAAACTTTTTTGCATTCACCTTATAAAAATGAAATACATGTTTTTGATAAAGAAACAGCTCTTTTTAAGTATTATCTCCAAAGTCTCATAAGAACCAGGGGTATTTTTTTCTCTAAGAGGAATCATTTTTATAGGGTTGCCGTTTTAGAAAAACAAAAATGAAGCTTTCTTTTCGTTAATTCAAAGAAAAATAAAAAAATTACATAATAACAATTTGAAAATTTTCTATTTACTACTAGTCCAGGCATCTCGTACGAAAAAAGGTCTTCTTACCGTTTTAAGTAGCTAGAGTTATGACCCTTCAAAGTAGCCGATTTTTTTTCAAAAAAGAGGTTGAAAAATTAAATTTTGAAGTTTGTATCTGTACTTTAGAACCTGTTAATTTTACGAAAAAGTGATCTGGATTTTAATTAAGGTAGACGCATTTTCGAGTTATTCTAAAAAAACTAATTTTTATAAAATAGCTCGTTTCGTGTCCTGTGAAAAAATTATAACAGGATAAATGATAGGGGGTCAAATTTTGCGCAAAATAAAAAATTGAGCTCTCATAGGTCACGACGAGTCATGGCCATGAAACTTTGACCCATACTTACCCTTACATTGACCCGTACTTGCGATCATATGTGAGCATTTTAATGGTATATATGCATCTGTTATTCATTAAATATACACACTCTTTCAATTTTGCGTTAAAAAAAATTATTTAGCCGTGGTTCAAATAATAATTTTGACACTATCAGTCTTATGCATATTTTATGTATTTTCTTTGTGAAAATTACATCCAGAATATCTGTTGGCGAAAGTGAATGACGGACAAATTATAAATGAAGTATTTTTGAATTGATTATGAATAAACAAATCAATTAGTTTATTTATTATTTTATTATCAACACTTAACAATAAAATGTTTCGTTTGCGATTATTAGTTTATCAATTTTTTGCATTTAAAGCATAAAATAATAGACTGTTGTGAGACTAATCCGCTTCAATAACATTTTTTATAAAGAATGGATCCGCAATTTAAAAACAGTTAATTTATCATTTCTCCTTTATTTACCATCGACAACAGATATTCTGGAAGTAATTTCCACAATGAAAAAACATGAAATATGCACAAAATTGAAGGTGTGAAGAGTCTTATTTAAACAATAGTTAAGCAATTATTTTTTTTCTTGCAAAATTACAAAAATGTGTATTTGTAATGAATAACAGATGCATATATGCCAAAAAAATGCTCAAATACGGTCGCAAGTACATTTTCCAGTAAAAACAGAGCCTCCGGACGGAAAGGGTCGAAGCTTCATCCCGTGCAGTAATTTCGAAAGTGCTCTAGTGGGTCTCTGAAATGTTTTCCCTATTCATCGGGCTCTAGTAGGAAAAAATAGTTGGAACCTTATAGGTAACGTAACGGTTTGGTCGGTGTAGGCCCTACTAGGCTTCCTAGTAGTGTTCTAGTAGGGGTCGCCCTTTACAACATATCATCATAACCGCATAATCCGCAATCATAACCTCACTTTCTTCGCAATTTATTTCTTTGTCCGACACTCCTGAAACAGTTAACGTGGTGAGATATTCTGTAAAGAAAGTTTAATAAAAAATAACATACTTGAGAAGTATAATAAAAAATGTCAATTGCTTAATTATAATTGATTCATTTTGATTTTCTTGTACCACGCTAGTCGCACATGATATTTTATTTAACTACCGCGAGAAATATCTCATTTCGCGGCCCTATTTAGAGGGGGGAAAATAATAGCTTACCTGACTGATTGACGCAAATATAGCCTTCAGAATTCTTTTGAAGTTTTAGTTTTGAGGTTATGGCAAGACGGCAATGTTGAGCAGTGTTGCCAACAGCCCCCTGCATCTCTGAGTTTAAAACGTCCTAAATGTTGACCGTGGCGCTGCCAGTTCACGAGGCCGACCCGCTCCGAAACGTCATTGTAAACAGTCTTTTTTAAATTGAATTTAAAGTTTCTTGATTAAAAAATCAGTATTTAGCGTTTTTGTCAATAACGTGAGTGGAGCATAATTGCTCAAGTGTCTGATTACGCAAAAAGTGAGATAAATAATGAGGAAATGTGTCGTTCTTAGATGCAAAACCGGCAATACATTACATTACATTTAATACACAATGCATAATTAAAAGAGAAGTTTATCGAAAATAAGTTTTTTATTTTCCAGTATTTTGTTTTAATTTTAAGAAAAATTCAAATAATTGTAAAAGATATTTAAAACGTTAAGAAATTTTAAAAAGATTCGAAATAAATTTAAAATTCAAAAAGATTTTAAGAAATTTTAAACAAAATTTAGAATTTGAATGATTTCAAAAACAATCTGATGCAAAGTTTATTATCAAAAAGTTCCAAGTTTAGTAGAAAAATAATTATTCATTGTTTATTCCGACTTGAATACAAATATTTATTTATTATAAGCATCTTCGTTTCTCTTTTTTATATATTTCATAATATAACTAAACGCCTTGAAACAAATGAAAAAGTGATAAAGCTTAAAGCATTATTAGATAAAATATGTGCAGTTCTGAACACTCACTATAGTAAAAAACTGTGAAGTATTTATTATTTATTACACAGACCTTCGCTCATTGTGTTTTTTTTTTGTATTCTAATAAAAGAATTTTATAAATTGTCCGCCTTTGATAATTTTATAAAATGTTCGTCCTTTGTGTGAAAGTTTTTTATGCAATGGCTATTTTTATAGAAAATGCAGCCAGAAATTTCCAAATCTAGAATACAAACTCTACAATAAAGAAATCTAATTTTAGTTCAAGACTTTATCATCGTTTTGTGTGATTATTTTGTAATTCAAAAGAATATCTTTATGTTATTAAATTTTAATTTATTATACACACACACACACACACACACACACATATATATATATATATATATATATTGGCCGCCCATCTCACGGTTGTGAGGCGTGGCCATGGGTGTGATTTACTGCGGTTCTACTGGAAGCCGGTGTCATTTTCATGGATGGCTGAGACGGAGAGATGAGTCGGAACAGGCAGCAGAGCGAAGAATGATCTGAGTGGATCGCGCGCCCCAAATTCGAGGTGGTGGGGCAACGATCCCTCATTGGTCCTTCTCGACGAAGTGGAAGAAGCTAGCGTGCAGCGTTCCCCCCCCCCCTCCCCCACCAGACTGAGCCGCTGCTTGCCTCCCAGGCGAACGTGCATAAAAAAGCGCGCATCGGCCACACTCGACACTTGACTTCCAGACACCACCGACGACGCTTCGAGTAACGTCAGAGAAAAAATAAAATTCGACGCCGCTACGATCGCCTTCACGACTTCCTGCCTGCCTGCCAACGACTCTCTCCGCTCTTCAGCCTAGGGAGAGAAAAAAGGAATAAATCCATCTACCAGGAAGTTTTGACCGCACTTCATTTTTCAACCCAGCAGTCCACGGTCCAAATCAACGGAGGCAACTACTCTCCAGCTCGTCAAACACACAACAGTCCTTCTCAGGACTTTTTCCTCTCAACCCAGCACCTTGCTTAACGAATTCTTATGCGAAACAAGCAGTTCCTTCTCCAGGCCCTTCCGGCGACCTTTTGGGGAATTCATTGATTCGTCAGTCTTAGATTCGGCGAATCCAATCGGCGTCACTCAAGGTGCTCGTAAGAGCCGTCCTTCTGAACCCCGGTTGGTAGAGTCGGACCAGAGACAGAGGAGGCACAACAGTTGGGTACGGGGGTGACGGGGCCCGATCTCCGGGTACGCAACATCTTCCGCCGTTCGGGCCGTCCAACATCTCTCGATGGTGCGGGTAGGTCCCTCTCAGGCCCCTCGGGCGACCTTTTGGGGTGCTGCTAGCCACGCAAGCCCTTGTCCAAGGAGCCAACCCGCGTTACTTGAGGCACCTAACAAGTCCGCCTTCTAAACACGGTTTGGATGGCCTTGAATAAGAGTTTTTTTATTTGGAATAATACGTAGCAGCTTATCAGCAGTTGCCATTTTTGATTTCCAAAATTCGATACTGTTACATAATATTTTTATCGAATCAACCCTATATGAAATCCATGTATTTGAAATTATAGGATAATGTAAAGGTTTAGTAATCACAATAAAATATTGTAATAACTTTATGAAGACTTCAATATCGGTATAATTGGATTAGTATTTTGATCATTTTCCATCATTCTGCAAATAAAATATCTATTAAAAAAATCTTAAAAATTTTAAAAATAACTACTACACTGGAAAATTAATCACTTCAAGCACAAATTATGATGTCAAAATATATTATTATGCGATTCTAAATGTCTGCTTTCACGAAGAATTAATTCAAACTTGGAAGTGACTAATGCTGAAAAATTTCAAATTTTTTCACGCATAAAATTGAAACAATGGAAATTGCACACAATTTCGTTAACGAATAATTAAACAATTTAATTTTTAAGAACAGCACAATTTTACACACATGGAGGCCTTGAGAATACAAAAATTATATTCACGTTTGCATTCAGATTCCATGAAAAAATAGTAATTGTTTAGAATGGACAAAAAAGTTTTAAGTCCTGAAAAGTGAATAATTATCAATTATAATTTTTGAATCTTTTGAAATTGAACAGTTTCAAATTAAAGAAATGAAAAGATCAATAATTTTTAATTATGACGGCACAAAATTGAACAATACAATAAAGTCCATGAAAATTTGAGCTCTTCTCGAATATTATAAGTTCAAAAATTAAAAAACCAAGAATCTCTAGCCGGTAGGAATAAAATACTTGCAAAATTTGGGGCATTTCTAATTTATCAAATCCAATTTTTCATTATTTGCAACTGCATAATTTTAATATGAATATAAAAAAAGTATTTGACCCTAGAATCGTTTGCTATATAAAAATATGTTTTGAAAATTTATTTTCAAAAATACGTGCAAAATGTTAAAAATTGAATAATTGAAAAATGAGACTTTCAAAGTAAAAAATGCCAATACTGAGAAGTTAAATATTGATTCTTTGCAAATTATGCGATCTTTCATGCAAGCATCGCAAACAAAACGTTTGTTGCAATTGCAGTCATGCATCAAGGAGTGCTAGATTGGTATAAAATATTATACATTTTAATTGTAACAAAAACGTAACTTAATTTGAGGGAATGTTCTAGAATATTCCAAAAGCTTTTGGAAATGATCAAGCTTTTGTTGTTTTAGTTGTTTCTCATGGACATTTCTCTATTGGATGACACAGCCTTTCATACTTTTCCATTTTCGGGGCGTGTACTCGTATAGTTCCTGTGTTGCATATTCCATATCGTTTAATTTTTCTTCTTTTTATTTGAGTAACTTCTAAGTATTTAGTAATTCAGGTGACTTGGGTAGTAAGAAACAAAATTGTATTTAATCAGACTTGGCTGAAAATGTCTGAGAAAATCACGTAACATGGGCGCGTGGATTTCAACCGGATTCCTACGATTTTTAAAGATTTCAATTATTTTAAGGAATATGCGCAATTGAAGCTCTTCAAACGTTTTGACCAATTTAAAAAGATTTTAAAGATTTTAATGCAGTTGAAGGTAATCCAAACTGATTGAATTGATATGAATTCAAAGATTTTAAGCAGTCTAAAGAGATTACAATTTTTTTCTATGGGATTTCAGAGAATTCGCTCAACTTTTTATAAGGATTTTGGAAGATTTAAAAATTTTTAGGGGTAGTTTTAATGATACCAAAAATTTCTATGGAATCTCAATAGATATAAAGAATTCCTAAATATTTAATAACGTTTCTATACATTTCATTGAATTTTACAAGGTTCAAGGGATTTCGTATGATTTTGAAGATCTGAAGAGACTTTAAAATATTTCAGAAGATATCACTGGATTTTAACAATTTCATGCCGTTTTAAAGAATTTTCTCGAATTTCGAAAGATTTGAAAGGATTTTATAGGATGTACGACATTGTAGAATACCTTTGGGAGATTCAGAGGGATTTCAGAAGATTTTCAAATATATCAAAAGATTTTTAACGAAATTGAATGGACTTAAATATCGTATTTTAATGAATTTCCGAGGATACCAAAGGTCTCCACCTCGTATTTCGTTTAGAAAAATTTCATACAATTTTCAAGAATTTCGGAATATTTGGAGCAATTTCATAGGACCCTCAAGGCTCCAGGATATTCAAAAAGATTCCAAAAGATTTCGAAAGATCTTAAGGAATTCAAAATATTTTTGGATATTGGAATTTTCGGCGATTGAATATTCTGAATATTTTGTGAATTTTGAAATCTTTGAAATATTTGTGAATTTTTTTGAAACTTTTGTAACCTTGTGAATATTTTAAAATCTTTGTTGAATATTTTCAATACATTACAATCCTTTACAAACTTAACGAGATACTTTATTCCATTTTATGAGACTCTACGACATTTGATCATCTCTTCGTCACATTTGTATTGAATTTAACGACTCGTCATTAGTTCTAAATTTATAAAGTTACCAAAGTCAATCAAACAACATTTGTCGACACAAAAAAATAATTTTATAATACTTTACAATTGCTACCATCTCTTCGTCATGATTTACATTAAATTTAAACACTCGACATTAGCTCTAGCTTCAAAATAAGTTGAATAAATGTTTTTCGAAATTATTAAAGTCAACCAAAGAACAATTGCTGCATCAAAAGAAAATATTATTCATAAGATTTTGTAATTTTTATCATCCGTTCGTCACAATTTCTATCCATCTCAGTCGCAGTCAACTTCTTATTAACTTCAAGTCACACTTCGTTTCTAATTCATCAATGTTTTAAATGACATTGTCTTTTTATTTTTTACTTTTACTTATTTGTCTTTTGTTCAGAAATAAAATTCACTAAAGAGGGCAACTATGGTGTGCCGAAACGTTTGACGCAATTTAAATTGTATTGAATCATTGGACCAAAGTTGTCGAAGAACTTGAAATATTTTAAAACATTTGAAAAGATTCCAAAATATTTTCAAGAGCTTTACAAAATTTTGAGGGACTTGAAAAGATTCAAAAGGATGTGAAATATTTTAGGGAGTCCTCGCATATCCTAAGAGATTCGAAAAATTAGAAGGATTTTCCAAAGATTTAAATGATTCTTAGGTATTTGAAAAAATTCAATACAGCCTTAAAGAATTTCAGAATACTTGAAGGATTTCCTAGGACCTATAAGGTTTTCGAATATATCAAAAGACTACAAGGGATTTCCAATGAGTTTGAAGAAGTTAAAATATTTTTAGAGATTCCACAGGAATTTTAACAGGTTTTGTAAATTTGAAGGAACTTTAAGGTATTTTGAGGACTTGAGGTTATTCTTTCAAAGTTTCTATGGAATTTGCAACATCTTTTTAGGAAATCCTAGGGATTCCAACAGATTTCAGAGGATTCTAAGGTATTTTGAATGATCCTAAGGGAATAAAGAAGTGCCAAGGAACTTTCGAGATTGTAATGATTGTTGGGTATTTCAACAAGTTGAATACAGCTTTGAAGAATTTCGGAATATTTGGAGGGATTTTACAGCTCCTGTGAGGTTTCAGAATATTTTAAAAGTTATAAAGGGATTTTAACGGACTTAATCAGATTTCCGAGAATTCCGTCATCAAATTAATAGCTCGAAGTTCAAATAAAAATTTCTGATTGGGTAAATATGAATTTCATGACATTTTTTGTCTGGTGGATGTAGTTCAGGGCAAATAAAATTCATGTGACATGATGACTCGGTGGAGTGAGAATTATGACAAATGACAATTCGAGTAAATGAATCAGTCAC
>JAUMHM010127909.1:0-19151 GCA_032362435.1 Melikaiella ostensackeni
GTTTCAAAAATATTTTTTTCAATTTTCAAATTAGAGATTCGAAAGCTAAAAGTTAGAATTTACGGATTCTCACAATTACAAATATCTGAAAAATTAATTGAAAAATTGAAAATATGTCATTTTTTTATGTATCTCGTAAGCTGCACGTAATACGTAAAAACTGATGGCATTTTTAGACTTACCATTAGAAGAATACTATATATAAATATCAATATATAGGTTGCCACATCTAAATATATGCATTTAAATAAACAAATAGTAATTTCCTAACTATTAAGAGGGATTAGTTTTATGAAGGCTTTATGATAGCGAGACTTCAAATATTCTGACTGCCCGTCCCGCTTCGGTACCGTCAAGGTACGACTCCCATAAATTACGTCGTAATAAAGGACCAAAATCTGTCAACCTCTCTTCTAGAGAAAATATCCAAATCGAGCATGCAATATCCCAAAAAAGACCGACTTTCTCTCCACAGAATAAGCTGCGATTTTTTTCGGTAGGGTGGTGTTATTCTAATAAGTTGAATTAGTTTGATTTGACGGCTTTTGAAACTAGACATTAGGAACTTCAAAATAGGTCATTTCAAATGGTATCAATTCAATCTCTATTAAAAATATTGTACGTACTTTCCAACAGAATCTCGCAAAAATTATTTATCAAAACAAAATATGAAGATTTTGGACATTCTGAACATAAACTCGTTCGAAATGGTATCACCTTATATTTTATAAATTTCTAATTAAAGCAATTGGCTGTTTTCTTCTACTATGAATTGAAAAACTTTCTGCTACAAGAATAACATTCGCTGTAATTTCCCGGTTTCTGAGAGTCATAAACCACCCTGAACTAGCAGTGTAACTTTGCAATTCAATTTTCTGTAGAGTGAATTCATACTTTTATCCATGTTATGTTTATACTTATATTGCATCTATCTAAGCTCGTCAATAGTTTTATTTTATTTATTTGTTTTTCAGTAGGTAACTCATAGGCCGGTTATTCATAAGAAATTATAATAATTTTTTTGAGTATGGAATAATTATTATATTGTTACGTATTGAAAATAGTGGTAGATTTTGAATTCCGCTCATACGAAGAAAATAATGATTCTACAACATCAATAATTGTGTACAATATAAAAAAATATGTATAATACAGCTCCACAAGAAAAAAATTCAAATTTTGTTTGCGAGGACCTGACCCACCGTACTATATGTAGTCAAGCATGCTGAAACCGAATACGGAGTCTAAATAACCCCATTACGTCAGGTTTTTTTTCTTACCCTAAGAAATAGGCTAAAAGTCATAAAATTCAATAAAAACCCAAACAAAACCCAATAGTCATATATCCCATCAACCCCACAATCCCATAACCTTAAAGCGTACAACCTCAACCCTATAACTCTAAACCCTAAAACCCCATAACCAAGTGAAAAAGAGACTTATGCGCGTTCAAGCAGTGAGAATCAATATGTTTGAAACAGCTATGCCCTTTAACCCATCAACCACGTAACCTCAAAACCCCATAACCAAATAATCGAATAATCGTGTGGCCACCTAAGGTCCATGTACTTTTGCTACAAAACCCACATTCTGCCGAGCCCAGGAACAACGACGTGGATTTAGCAGGCTTCTGTTCCCTTTGGGGTGCTTTATTTATGTGAGGTCCCCTTGCCTCTTACGCTATGTGGTGCTTTATTTTCGTGAGGTCTTTAGATAACTCTAACTCTCTTCCCAAGTCACTTAATTCACCTTGTGAAAATTTTTGAGGCATTTCATTTCTCTCCTTTTGTTCCTGCTCCTCGTCGCTTGTACTTCATTCTTCCCATTCCATCTCACTGTCCATTTTCTCTACTTGTATTTCTTCTTCTGCAGTAATCTCCAGAGCTACATCGAATTTACCTTCTGTGCGAATCAAGACAGCTGGAATAATTGAACATGTATACATACATGTAATTATTATGGATTCACTTTTCATATTAAATCCACGCGTAATGGTCAAGCGTAAGAAATAATCCTCTTTTGAGTCCGGCATGCGCCATACGATAGGTGAGGAGTTTTTCAAATCAGACAAGTCCTTTTTTTCTATAACATGAGTTTATCAAATTATAGCAGCTCGCACACATGATATGTAGAACCCAGTTTATATTCTGATTCGATACATCATTTGCAAAACAGTAACTGTATGCAGTACAAGCAACATCAGTGATGTTTTCCCGAATGTTTGGTGGTGCATACATACAACAAACATAACAGAATTGATCCTGTTTGTTTTGATCGTCATGTTCATGTTTTCTATGAGTTCCTTTGGCTGTGCTACGACTTGAAGCTGTAAACTCTGTAGAGGCCAAGATACCCACCTCTACGGAGCTGCGATCACATGATGACGACGCCTGCGGGCCCGTTTGCTCATCCTGACCAGCCGCCGATACTGGGTATCCGACTACCTGCATCGTAAACTTTTTTCGTGTGTTTGTTATGACGGCATGAACGCCGTTACCCAGGGTCTCTGCCGGATCATGAAATAACTCCGTTTCCCATTGTCAACCACTTGGCGGTACTCTGAATTGCAAACAAACGAAAAAAAAAGTTTTTTTTAACACTGATAGAAGCGACCCTTTCTGTCTCGTCATCAATGGAGTTATGGGGTTATAGAGTTATGGGGTTTTTGAGGTTATAGGGTTCAGGATTATGGGGTTTTAAAATTAGGTGGTTGAGGGGTTAAAGGGCATAGCTGTTTTAAACATATTGATTTTCACTGCTTGAACGCGCAGATGTCTCTTCTCCACTGGGTCATGGGGTTTTAGGTTGTACGGTTTAGGGTTATTTGGTTCTGAGGTTATGAGGCTGTGGAGTTGATGGGATATATGATTATGGGGTTTTGTTTGGGTTTTTATCGTCCGGGAGCCCATTGCAAAAATTTGGATCGATCTCTTTTATGGCTGATTTTCATTTTAAAAGATAGTAAATATATTGTAGAATACTCATCGCTTGTCAGCCAAGACCGTACCCCCTGCGTCATATATTATAACAAATTGTTAACAAATACAACTGTTTGCCGCGCTTCATCGATCGCTTTTATGAAAAATTCTCGCTCTGATCGATATGGGGCAATAAGGTAGATTTTTCGATACCCAGCTGCCGCACATTTGCCCCTGCTACGCTTAGGCTGCCGATTTTTTAACTCTACTAAACAACCGCGCGCTACGCGCGCGTTGTTCTAGTCGGGTATCTTCATATCAAATCATTTAATTTCCTAAACTTCAATAAAACACATTCGTATCGCACGATCCTTAAAACATAAATTATTACTGATTTTGAACAATAAATTTCATGAAATCATTCTATTTTTCAATTCTTTATATGTATTTTTACCTATTGTCGATACTTTCACGATTCAAATTTCAAATTTCGCGCACTTTTCGTCCTATCTATTATGATTATTCGCTCTCGACCAATTACGGCACGAATAAATTATATACGCGAGAAGTCAACCAACAACCAACTTTACAGTTATCATCAACTTTATTACTTTGGACACGCAAGTATACTCGAAGAGTTTGCAATGTGCGGTCTAGACAAGGACAGAACATCGCGCTCTCATTTATTCTCCAAATATCATTGATTTCTGAGATTGTTAAAAAAAGATTGTTACTAGGGGGCTTCGCCTCTCCGCGCGTATTTATGGAATGGTAAGCGAATGCATAGTGAAAAAAGAATGGTGTTAGCATTCCATAGGAATGAATCGAATTCAATGGTAATAATTTATGGGATATGATAGGAGTTGATGAGATTCTGAGAGTATTCATAAAATATTGAGGGAATTAATTAGGATTATAAATTCCGTGAATTAATTAATCAATTTACGTAATTTAATGGTAATTTAGGGGATATGAAGGGAGTTTATGGGATTCTACGGGATTTCTGATGAGAAACAAGGTGAAAATTGCTGACACGGCGGGTGCAGCGATCAAGGTTTTTTATCAATATGGAGGGAAGAGAGATATAATATTGTTATTTGTAAATTCTTCTTGTGATATTATTAATGTTGTTATGTACTTTGCAGAGATTATTCAGCAGGGGGATATTCCAGTAATTTTGTGACTCAGAGGCCACCTTTGACGCGCAGAATACGAATTCGTGAAGTGAGTCATTCCTATCAATGTATTGCCAACATCGGCGTTGATGGTTTGCTCGAGAGTCAAATCAACTGGGGCTCGTACCAACTTGTTCGAAGTACGTTTGACACCAAAAGCCCTTCGAGCCGATTCTTAATTTTTAACTGATCAAATTACTCAAATAAGCGACAGACCAACGAGTGTAGTTTGGCTGGTTCATGACGAGAAACAAATAGTCATTTCGGAAGTCGAATCGATGTACATATCGAAATTGTCACATTTACTGCTTCGAGAAAATCTGTGATAAATGAAAATGAGCTTAACAAACTGAATGTAAAATTGAGCGGTTTTCCCATGATTGCCAGCCAAAGTCGAATTGTAGAAATCGCGACATTCATTTAAAACAGATGTGAGTGAATCACGAGTGAGAGCGGCTCATTGAGGCCCATTGGGTTTTTCTTCAGCCCGAGTAGATCCTCGAATAAGACATTAACATCGATATTGTGTTCGGAGAGGAAACGTTGGAAACAGAGTGTATGAAGGGCGGCACTTAGTAAGGGATAAATGCAAGGAATAAATGCGTTTGCATCTGTTAAAATGCTTGCTGTCAGTAAATGCATTCACTGCTCCCCCCCCCCGCAATAACGTCTGAATGCATCAAAATATCAACCAAGTCTGAGGAATCTATGTATTTTCCAACAGCTTTAAAATAAGCCATATGCGTATGAAAAGCGCCGAAATTCACGAACATGTCGTCAAAAAGTGGGCTTTCTTGTCTCTGTATTTGCATTGCCATCTTTGCTATGGCCAGGTCATAAGTGACGATCATTTCTTCTTGGCTGCATTTCTCGGCAATACAACGCGTACAACGCAATGTTTCGTGAACTACATCATACGAGGTGGGAGAGGCATGTTCTGGGGGCAAATACTCTACTTTTCGAATGTCAGGTTCGTCGTTCATCATTTTGCAATTATGACCTAGCCCCATTGGCTCGGATGGATTCACAAACAAAGAGACAAACCACACATGGTCTCTTTCTATAGCAATTTTTTTCGCTTCCTTACATCCATCGATAAAATGAACAATGGTTGTCAAAGGGAGCAACGGTATGTTCTGCACTTGGCTTGGGATAGAAGCTTCTACTTTTGTCACCTTCGCTATCGAATTTCCTACGTTTCCTCGGAATTAGCTCTTGCTCGACACTCTACAGATTACACAGAAGATGATTCGACAATCTTTCCTGCTGCTGCAGTAATCCCCGCATTGTGCATTTGATAAACTATACCAAGCGTGTCGTGCAACGTGTCCTTGCCACCGCAAGTATCTACAAAAAGATCAAAATTATCAAAAGAAACGTGAGTATGAAGACCGTTAATGGTCTAAATGCCAGAAGGAACAACAGAATTTATCTCGAATTAAGTATAAGTCATCTCGGTTTCAATTTCCTCTGTCGTATTGTATGAAATAGCGTGACCATATCTATTTAAAATCGTCAGGATCTTTTTAAAGCTAGTGATCGATTTTATAGCCAACCCGAGTGCAAGATGTTTCGAGGGTCTTATCTCTCTTTTGTTGATTAAATGCATCAGATCACTGCAAATTGATTCAATTTTGAAAAAATTGTCAGAAGATTGTCTCCTACGACTATCAGGCCCATTAACTAAGTCCGAAATGAATTCGAATAAATCGTCGGGGATGTCACATTCTCCTTCAAGTACATTTTAAACAGTCACGTTCTTGGGCAATTCGCGCGTGGTAACAGATTTTATAGTGACGCATAGCAAATGCAACATTTCTGTTTTCATTGTTATCGCAATGAACAGCAACTGCCGATTTTGTGGCGAAATCAGCTGAACTGAAATCACTATTGTACACGACTTTTCTGTACGCAAGATCGGAAGTTTCAATCGTAATAGTGTCACCGAAAGCAGTCATTATTTTTCTTTGTAAATTATCAGATGTGTAAGAAGCAAAATCCTTAACATTAACAATTCCCCCATACTCGATAAGTAGAGCTTTGTAGCGCGACAATCAATCAACAAGAAAGAAAACTTCCTTTTTTTCAATGATTTCTTGCTGTATTATCGACGAGACGATAAAGCCTCGAAAGCAGTTTGATGCAATAGTCGATTTTCGTTCCACGGATTTTTTTCTTTTTTTCTATAGTAATTTCAGAATGATGATGTTTGTAAGAAGACAAGCAATGTGTATGATACAGTACAAGTTCGTATTGAGATATCTTCAATAATAAATCATTTTTTTCCAGTTCGCTTGCCATACTTTTTATGGAGTCAACGACGTTCGACGATGAAGGCGAGATGCATGGTTTTACTATCTTGCCCTTGACTGTCTTTCTCTCAGTGTTGCAAAATATACACCGCTCATCACTCTGAGGAGGAATTGACAAATCAGAAGAGAGTAGTTGCTGAGATGCTTTGAGAAAAGTTGACGCAGATGAAGATGCCAGGGGTCCTGGACTCAAGTTTCCAACGGGCAACGAAGATTCAGATGGAGGAATGTTTTTAATTTCTCATTGCGAAATTTTCTCAGTTGATACTGAGTTTCCGAATGACTTCGACGATTTTGGAGTAGAAGAGTCATTGTTACCTGTTTGCAGGATCGACTTGGTTGGCGTTGATGGAACAACAGCTTCCTATAAAAATATAGAATATATAATAATAAACTTTATATATCTATTTCAAAAAATATAGGAGTAATTCTGGGACAATATCATATTATATCAATAAATATGGGCCATTACACATCATATTCACAATAGAAAAGTAAAATAGCCTCGAATATTTTTTTTACACTGGAATCTTAAGAGAAGGACATGGTCGTATTTCTTTCTATTTTGATACAAGAACTAAACTTTTTAATTTCAACAAAACTCACGAACTTTCAACAGTACTGAAACTCCCATGAAAAAAAAACAAATAATAATAAAAATGAAAACCGGTAAGACCGAATTTGTTCAGTTACTTAATTTTTGTCACAAATCTACAAAACTAAAACATTTTCAAATTTGTCAAAAAACACAAATAATTGAAACTCGCCAAAAAACCATTAGAATCTAAAAATTTCGAACAGAAGATAATTTTATATACAATAATTTGTAAGATTAAAATAAATGCACATTAAAACTTGACAATTGAAAAACTTGAATTTGAAAATTTCTATTTTCTCGGTTTTACGTATTCAGAATATACTACCAAAATTCATGAAAAAATTGCGAATTGTCCAATTGTCCACAGTAATCAACAACTTTGCAAAATTACAAAAAAAATCCAAATTTCATTACAAATCCACAAAAATCAAAGCATTTCTAACATTTTCAAAGTACCAAAACATTCAAACTAGAGAAAAAGCCGTTGGAATCCAAAAATTTGAAAACGAAAATCACATGAAAAAAATTTTCTACATTTTATTGAACGAAAATTTCATACGATTTCAAAAAAATTAGATATCAAAATCCAATTAATACCTTATCAAAATCTGTCACCGAAGACTCATTATGGCCTTTTCTTGAAATTTCAGTAGTCTCACCTGGTTACACGGATAATTCAGCGACTACATTCTTTTGATTTCTTTGATGGGATGACGTGCATAGACCTTTCATTAAAAATTATACATTACTGAGCATCGACAATTTTCATATTCTCAAAAATTCGAAAGTGGATACTTACAGTTTTCTCACAACAAAAATCTTCGAACTCAGCTCGGCATTTCGGGTTAAAAGTTATGATTCTTTTTAAACATTCGGAATGATATCCAAAGTCCGACTGTTTGGGAGATAACAATTTTCCGTACTGAAAAATTTTTTGTTTGTGGAATTTGATGATTCTTGTCAATTTTTTGTAATTTCCATCGCTACATTCAATCACGTTGCCGTCTACTCCACATAAAAAACACTTGTCCATAGTTGCATTAAGCAATGAGAAATTACGTCAAAAACGAATAATTATAAAAGAACGCGAAAACGCCAGGCAATGGCATATATCAACAAAACGTATGAACTGCTCGTCTTCACGTAAACAATTAACGCTCGACACGGCGTGAAAGAGCGCGCATTTCAAACTCTTCGAATGGGCTCGCGCGTCGAGTAAAAACTCGACAGCCCGAGTTTAACGGGGGTAAATATGCGGCAGCCGGGTATTTTTTGAAAGGAAATTTGAAGGCCTTTCCAACTATCTAACTTTTGTCTATAAAAGCGATGGATGTAGGGATATGTTGTCAGTTAAAATCATACCCGCTGCGTTATATGTTATAACAAAACGTTAACAAATGCAACTGTTTGCCACGCTTCACCCACCGCTCTAATGACGTGGAAAGAATCGATACTCTTTTTTCTTACAATCATGCACTATAATTTCTATACTAGCTAGCTATAATCTATATTAAAAAAATCAATATACACTCGAACTCCAATATAAGGACAGTTTCGGAAGTTGCTTCGCACTGACCTTGCTCCTAAACCGGATGTTTTGGAATATAAACAGTTAGGGCCGCATGAAGTCGCTAAACACTAAAAAAAAACTGACACATGTGCTGACAGCTGATGGAATTATTCACTGCAGTACTTCCCCCTTTTATCGCTCTGCTACTGGTGGCGACGCACTGTTTACAGTCCCCACTGCTCCCTGCCCGCTGAGAAACTACGGGGGCCTGCAGTTCTAGGAAGGCATAAACTGGATCGGACTATATCTGAGTTCGAGTGTACATTCAATTGATACCGTATGGGATTTTGAGTTCTTTTTTGTGGAAGATGATAATAAGCTCGATATCCGAGAGACATAGTGTATGTGGCGACAAAATAATATTCCCTCAGCGTACACAGCCAGAAGGTCATTTTATTGTGAAAAGGAAACCAAAAAAGGCAAACTATTTCCCTGTTCACAAAAATAGAACATTATTAAATGTTTTTTACCTGATGGATTCGAAAAGTAAAAAAAATGTGTTTGGCCATTTTTTCAACGATGAAGCGAACAAACAAGACGTGCTAGCGGCATCTAGTAGAGGTCAAACGAAATCTTGAACTTTAAGCTATAACCCTATGAAAAAAAAGAAAGCATTAAGGAGATTTTGTAAAGTACAGCTTTTTTATGGGCGTCGTCCGGTCACACGCGATTTCTCACTGAGGAAGACCATTTACCAGGTGAGTTTGACAGAAAAAGATTGTTTACAATGAACCAGCTTTCTATTGTTGAAACGTTTCATTGATGCAAAGTAGAGTAGCATTAGCCTATGAAATTAATTTTTTCCTTTACTATTTTTTTATTTGGTCACGCAGTTCTTTTCATAGATTATCAAAGCAGGAAAATATGTTTAATGATAGTCTTTCCTCGACAAACAGACTCTCGTTTGGGGCGCCAGCCACCAATTCAAGAACCATTCTCATTTTAACGTTATCGAAATTCTTCATTAGTGGCAAACAATACGCGATGGGTAATAATTAATGGAATTTATTAATGTTTAGTTAGAGAGGTTACAATGTTTTAAGTTTAATATTTATACAATTTCCTTGTTTCCGAAATTTAAATTGCTATCTTCAATACCAACAAGACTCCGAAACTTAGATTGCCCTCAACCTGAACTCCTACAATGTACATCCAACGTGGGGATAAATGGTTCGCAAGGCGCACTAAGACGTATAGTACGCCGTGTCGCGATGAAAAACTTCAACTAATAACAATCGCAGTCTCAGTAGAATACTCTGAGTACATAAAATAAAAACAGCGCAAAATAACGTTACGCGCCTTTCGGTGACAAACGTATCCTATTTTTATTCTTCTCAAGTAAAAAGCAAAATCAAAAAGGAATACCAACTTATTTCTCCCAATTAGAGACGAGGCTGACGAGCATCAGACACACGTCCATTACCAATTAGGACTTGGTGGATCACAGTGTAATGCGCTTCGACTAAGTTCTTTCGCCTCATGACGGCCTGATTCGACCGGGGTTCGGTCCTTCCAGCCAACACTAGATCCGATTTGTGAGGCCCCTGGAAGGTGGGGCACGTCCGCTTTGTATATCTCAGCTCCTCGCACCCCTTGCAATAGAGTCAGTTCACCACTTCGACAGGGCATTCAGACTGTTTATGGCCCACTACCTTGCATCGGAAACATCTTCAGGGGATGGGATCGCGATAGAGTTTGGACTTGGGCGCCCACTCCCCAATCCTCTCCGCTCTGTCGTTGTTTCAGACTACGTACATGTTCCTTTCCGATGACTTTCCCGTTCTGACTTACCAGCGTAAAAACGTCCGAAAACAACTGACGCTGGATCTTGAACGGGCCCTCGAACTTGGGAAACAGATTTCCCGCAATTCCATTCGTCTTTTTTGCCAACTTCCTATCGTGCCTCAATACCAGGTCGCCTACCTTGAAATTCATAGCCCTCTTATTAGCGTTATAATATTTTGCCTGAGTCTCATATGCCAAGTCATTTTCAAGTCTCTACGCACTGATCTACTCGGAAGAGGGTCCTGCTTGAAGTTTACAAACGCGGGGGAGACTTATAAAGTACCGTAAACAGTATAATTATTCGCAAATCTAAATCTCGGCAGGTACAAGTCCCAGTCTTGGTGGTTGTTCTAAAGGAAGAATATTATGACTCTAGTCTTCATGACCGTCCAGGGCTGCTCCGAGACTCGCTGGCTCTTCATGCCAGCAGGGCGAGCCTGTTCGACATTACATTTCTGACAGGGACCATAGGTGGGAACAAATTGGTCAAAATCGTGGAACATCCCTGGCCAGTAATAGCAGAGTCCTCATGTAGGTCTTTTTGTTCTTCATATGTCGAGCTTGGCGTTCGATAAGTAGCTCCTCCAGCACGCCAGGCCTTAATTCTACCAGCAGGACGAGTTTCCACTCCTCGATATCCGTGAGTAGCTCGTCGGTTTTCGAATTCGGCTTGTGATTGTAGAGTATTCTGTTATCGACCTTCCAATCGGGGAACATCTTGGTTCTATCTTGTACAGTTTGCAAGCGCCTTAAATTCCAAGAGTCCTACGTTTCACCCGAACTGAATACCGGAGCCTCTTCGTTCGTCAACCTAGACAGCGCGTCAGAGACGTGTTGTTGTGCACCTTTCTGACATATGATGTCGAAATCATACCCTTGGAGTTCCAGGCCCTATCTCGTGGGTCGGTCAGCCAGGTTTCTCAGGTTATTGAACTACTGAAGGCTACTGTGGTCCGTGATAACCATAAAACAAACCCCTTCCAGATACTCGCGCAATTTTTTACCTATTCTCCAGACCACGGCAAGACATTTGCGCTTAGTGACGGTATAGTCTAACTCCGATGGTAAAAGAGTTCTTCAACTGTTAATAATAGTTAATAAAACAATTAAATCATTAGATTTCGTTTTATATATTTTGTATACTGTAAACCTTAATAGCTATTCAAAATAATCTGTTTCTATGTTTTTCGTCTTTTGTTTCAAACGTACTGACTCTCACCTACAGTATATAATCTGGAAAAAACTACATGCTTCAATGTTTTTTTTTTGCAATTTATGCATTTCTCTGTTTTGCTGGCTTACTGTATCCCGAACACAAAAACACATTCAATAGCAAGGGTAAGTTGACACACGTATACTTTTTTAAGAGATTTAATAACTGAATAGTTTACTTGACATAGATTCAATTTTTCTTATAAATAAAGCTAAGCAAAGATACTGATCTATGTGTTACATATTTTGCCATTACATTATTGATAATATTTTTCTTTCTGCCGATTGATATATGTTATGGGCGCCGCAGTACACACTTCTCCTCTAATCTGATTTTGCAATTGCAGCTTAATATTCAATGATTAGATATTATGTATAGAGAAATCAATTTTTCTTGGAAAACACCGTCACAAGGATAATCTAGTGTCAGCAGGAAAACCAACGAAAGTACACTCTTTTTCTTTCGTCGCAAACATCAAAGAACCACATCGCTCAATCATTTGACATTGAATTTCGCGCATTTCCCAAATATTCGAAGAAACTATGAGGTAAGCAAATCTATATCAAGCAGTTTCAATTGTATGAACAATATTTTCAAAAGTGCAAAAATAAAGTAAAATAAATGTATTTTTTTTTCATAAAGATCGAAATAAAATCTACTTTCTCATGAAAATTGTCTGTGTACCAAGAAAGAACACCTGGAAATTTCACAAATTAAAAATAGACCTCGAAACTACCTACTTTTACGGCTCATTGCCGTAGATGCATAATAGATGCATAATGAATGTACAACAAAAAGAAAAAGAGGGAGAAAAGGAAAAAGTCAACCAAACCAACCTCTCACTCTTTCTCTTCTCCGTCTTTTTCATACTACTGGAGACCAAGATATTTCGAAAACAATTTAGACTTCCTCGTCAGCAGTAATTCATGGAAAAACAACAGGTTCAGAATATGGAAAAATTATTAGATTAGGAAACCTGGAAAGCCTGGAAATGGAACAGAGATAATTATTAGCAATTGTTATTTTAATACATACTTCGTACCTTGAATGGAAATGATTTTCGCATTGGCAAACATTCTCAATTCAATTATTCCATGGTTTGATTGAAAATTAAATTGCATACATACTTGCATAATACCCTTATTACCTTCTTTCTTTATAAATAGTATTTTCATAAATTCTCTCTTTTTTTATTTCTCTCATGTTAAAAAATTTTAACATTATCCTGATTAAAGTTGAGACCTTGTGTGAGTCTATGTTTTATAAGGACTGAATAATATCTTGCACTTCTATGAAAATTATTTTTGTCTGCCGCCGGAGCAAAAACGCGAGTTTTCGCTCCGCTCAAGCTCGCGTTTTCTTCGCCTCGGAGCTCAGCTTCATATGTGCGTTGCAAAACTCGTGTTTTCTCGCAGCGGAGCACAATATACTATTCTTCAACAGCCGAGCGAAGCTCATGAGTTTCCATCCGGTTCGTAGGATGGAAACTGAGCGATTGCCGTTCCGTGAGAGAGGAGAAAGGAAAACCCGAAAAAACGTGCCGCCATCTGTGGACTTGTAACCGAAATATCTCTACCTCATTCTTCTATAGTCAAGGCACCTATTCTTCTATTTATTTACAAAGAAAATATAATACTAATATATATTATTTTGTTGTATTATAATATATAATTCAAGGGGTAGATCAAAGGAGTAGTTATTAAGGGGGAGTTTATTAGGTTTTTTTGGGGCAGTTTCTCAATTCTTTAATTTATCGTGAAGTATATCATTTATCTCATTTTTTATTTATAGAGTTGTATTTATCTGTTATGCGTTGTACTTTTTGAACGTTGTTTTATAGGTCAGGGGCGGCTTGCTCCCCTCCCCGAAACCCCCGACCGAGGCTCCGCCCCTGGACCCCAATGCGGGACTACGCACCTCAGACTCCCCTTGCGCCCACCCCTTTCGGCGTTTTCGTCCATCGTTATTTTTTGCCATCACAATTTTTTTCATCATAATTCATCAAGTTTCTCATATTTATGTTCACCCAATTTTACAAACAAATTACTTTTGAATGGAACTAAATATATCGTATGTGAGCCCAATTAGTCCATACGCTGGGGGTCATTGAGTCGGAAGTAAAAGCGGGCCGGCTAGACGCAGTATTTTCTGAAAGTTTTTTGGTCGCTGAACCCGAATCTGAGCGTCGATTGTCTACAAGTTGATGCAAGCGAAAGTTATGAGTGATCTGATTGTTCAAATCGCCATAACTCGGAAATTGTCCACGATAGTAGAAAAAGTCAACAAAGCTTGTGCAGAAAAAAAAATGGTTTAAAAAAATCCCGGAGTGGCTTTACTCTATCTATATCTTAAATGTATATCTCAAATCTATATCTCAAATTGTTAATAACTTTTGATTGCACTAACTAATGGACAATCGACGCACAGATTCGGGTTCATCGACCAGAAAACCTTCAGAAAACACTGCGTCCACCCAGCCCGCTTTTACTTCCTACTCAACGACCCCCAGCGTATCGACTAAATTTTCCCAAAATTGATTCCAAGATACTTGAGATTTTTCCAAAATAAGGTAAGACAACTGTATTGAATCTATTGTAAACTTGTTTTTCTTTGTTCTGATTATTGCTTCTACTTTTTATTCGAACAATTCTGTTATGCATATGTTTGTCAATAAAAGCAATCAGATAATCGTTGAGAAAAAAATCCGTTTGCATAATTCAATATCTTTTCATGGAATTTTGGATGAGATAATTTAAGAGCTCTAACAAGAAAGTTCTTCACAAGTCCAATTTTGTTTTACATGTAATGATAAATAAAATTTCGTGCGCTTCCCGAACAAATTCTTCTTCTGAGCCAGTCAGTGATAATATAATTTTCATCAGTTTTTATTAAAGTCAAGTCAAGAAAATTCAATTTGCCCTCCGTTTAAATTTCAACAGTGAACTGGAATCTTGGATGTATAATATTAAAAACATTAAGTAGAGCATTCATATTTTGTGTATGTAAAGAAAGTACAGAATCATCAACATTTCTTGCATAAAAGTTCAACTCAAAATTAATTTGATCGAAAACTTTGTTTTCCAAATCTTCCATCACAATTTTAACAAGAATTTAGGACAAGACTGAACCTGTCGGAGTTCCAAATTTTTGCTCATAAAAAGTACCATTAAATTTAAAATAAACGAAATTGAAAAGATATTCAATAGCATCAAGAATTTGTATTTTCGAAATCTTAGTATGAAATTTGATCATATCTCATTTTTTTCTATGGCAAGTTTAACTCTCTAATATAGAATGTTTGGAAACATGGCTATTACATAAATGAAACAAAAATGTTATTTATTGGATTTTTAATATTCTCAGTTAATTTTAGAAAGAAAGCATTGTTTTTATTGATTTTTCCGAAAGGGTTACTTATTCTATGATAATTTTGCTAAGGAGTTCTTCTAATTTTCTCATGGGATGAACCTACTGTCCAAATATTTCCAAGTATTTCCCAGGTGGAAATACACCACTGGCGCAGTACTGGCCCAGTACAGGTTTCCGGAGTACCAGTACTGGGCCAGTACTGACTCGTAGCGCTCCGCAGTACTGGCATGCGGTACTGGCGCGGTACTGCACACCAGTACTGGTTCTGTACTAGAAAATGGCTGGCGTACCAAAATGTCGGAGTTACTCTGGTACCCAGGAAATTACTAAACCATCGGATTCTGGAGTAATCTCTTATCCAGCTACTCAAAAATATTACTCAAATATGCCTTCTCTTCCTCTGAAATATGACCGATATTTGACTAGCGATAGTTGACAAGGAATTAGTAAAAATCGATCAATTCAGAAATGGGGAGAAAACGGAAATTATAGTTAGGATTTTAAGTGAGTTTAAAATTGGTTTTAAAAAAGGATACTTCTAACATTTATTACAATTTCTTCTAGTATGTTAGTAAATTTTTACTAATTCCTACTCAGATTTCATCGACACTTAGTAAATATACACTAAATTAGGAGGAGAAAATTCATTTACTGATTTTAAGTAAATTTTTAAGTAAATTTGAATATAACAATGTACCAATTACATTTATAAATTTAAAGCTTTAAAAAATACCAAAAACTACGACGAGGTCACAAGGCCCAAACTGTTTATTTAAACGTGAACACTTTATTTTTAGAAACATAAGCAAAAGTGGAAAAATTATTTTTATTAAAACCTCGAGTAACTTTTGTTTAAAAACTTCAATTCTCTTGCGCTTGCTCTTGTGTGCGTTTTATAGATTCTCGTTCTTTGCTGCCTCCGCCTCGGTCTCGAGCGTTTGGAAGCCATCTACTTGTAACCGAGAGGATTCTTTCTTTTGAAGCAGTATCTTTATATGTTTCTAATAGAACTACTGAAACAAATATGTTCAATTGAAAGTTTAGTGAGTTTGAATTTTGAATAAAGTTTGTATGAATTGTTTACTTTCTCAGCAACTAAAGGTTTTGGTCGATTTGAAGCTCAGTTTTGCCACCCCGTGATGAGGTTTTCCGGTTCCACTATACTCGAGCTGGACAGCTTTTGTCGTAACTTTAGGCAAAATAAAGTTGAGAGCATCTTTAAAATTTTGCCCTCGCGCTGCAAGAAGATACATTTATCGAACCTGTTTAAAGAAAAATCAACCATAAAATTCGCAAGAGGACAAGCCTAGTGAATACAGCAGTGAAGTTAAAAAGCGGAAACTTGCTACGTGTAATTGCGACTCTTCGTTATTTTTTATTTCGATATCGAACTGCTTAAAGTCTGCGACTGTTTCTTTCCGTAATCTGCGATTTCTTCACATTCTGATTCAGATGTTTTTTTATTCTCACTTTGGTCTTCCTCTCTTAAACAACTCTGTTCAAAAGTACTTGTTTCAAGTATATCACTTAAAAATGCTCTCTGAAGTCGTCTTGAACCTTGTTCAAAGGAATCTACAACCATTTTTATATTATTAATTGAAACTTATTTATCTTATGAAATTATAATTCAATGCGATTTCAGATTTCATAATTTAAGAATTTGCAAGTGTTGGCAAGCATTACGTTTAAGCTTTGAAAATAAAATAAGAAACGTAATTTTCAAACAGCATAAAAACTATTTTTTTTTACTCGCTTCTTTCAGAATAAAAATTTCCCACTCTTTACATTTTGGGTGCGGCAATCTTCCTATCTTTATCCAATCCTCCATCATTTTATAATCACTTCTTGGTGAGTACTTGCAGTACCACTTTTTTTTCTTTTCTAAAAATGGCCAATATCTGGGCACGATTTCAACAAGTCTTGTTCCATCTCTGTTTAATTTTTTGAACTGTATAGCTACGTGAGTAGTGTTTTATAACAGTGAATGTTGTACATCCATGTTCTCTATCCGTAGACTGCAAAAGTGTGAAGGAAAATTGTGCTTCGGTGCTTTTAAACTTAATTTATAAATTTATGTTTTGCCTATTTCAAGTAAATTCTGCAGGAATGTTTTTCAATAGGGTGTCTAGCGAAATTCCGTTTTCAAATTCCCAGACTGGAATTAACGTTTTATTCGAGTGAATTTCTTTTTGTATTCTGAATTAATTTTGCAACGTCATTCTCAGTTAAAAAAAGTTCTAAAAGACACTCAAAATAAGACAAGACGAACTTTCTGTCAAAACTTCGATTAAATTCTTTAGAAATTTACCTTTAAGATAAGATGACTGAAATAGAAACACACAAAAAGTATAATACAATTTTTTCAAATGAACTAAAGAAACCTTCATCTTACATGCGCCGATGAAACATAGTTTTAAAAATTACTTAAATAAATGATAACATGAAAACATGACCGGGAATTTTTCAATTTTTTAGTAGAAGAATCTATTCAATCATTTGAATTATTATTTGGGACTGAATTGTTTCGAATAGAAACTAAACTATCCACCCTCGACACATGTCTCTAGACACCCTGATTTTTCAGATTATAAATTTTACGATGAAAATATAATTTTACGATGGATAGTGTATATTTATAGAACATTAAAATTTCAGTAAGAATTCTGCAAACTTAACATCAGGAATGGTGTGTAACAAACTTATATCTTGAATAACTGTGTAACCAAACCAAAATTGCATAACCAAAAATATAATCAACTCTTTGCTTTATTAATCGTAAATTAAATATTTACTTTAAGAAATGCTCAAGGTATTTTCGAAATCAAGGAAATATCAGCTTTTTTTCTTATAACATGTCTTTTATACGAAGCCTGGAGTGCAAATGAATGAATGATTTATAAATTATGTAGATTGATATCAATCAACTTAGTTTTAAAGCGACCAAATGGACTTAAAATGTAAGAACTTCATAGATTTCGTTAACTAATTAAAATACTTAAATAAAAAATTCTTTTCTGATATTTCCAGTCATTATTTCACAATGAACGTATTTAAGAAATGTACATCTTTGAATGAATATATCTCCTATGTAGGTGAAAAGACAAGTTTATTAATTTTCTAACAATTTAGTACGTGTTGAGTTTTAAGAACAAAATTAAGCATTTACTGATACGTTTTAATTTCTCGTTTACTGTAATATGATTGCTTTTAAAAAGTAATTTTATTATATAGAAATATGTATTTTGCAATTTATGGAATGTAAAAAGGTCTACATAAATTAATTTTGGTAAACATAGCACATACCTACATTCTAATGATGAAGTAGAGGAGTAGCAAGAATCTTTTTTTTGGATTCTTCCATTAGAGATAGAATAACCATCTTACGATCAACGTCCCGCAAAAAATAGGTTTTTATTTTGCGCGATGCTTTTTGTTCAAGCTCCCACATGTACAAATCACTAGAGCTTCGAGGATACTCGAAAATTGACTTTTTTATCCCAAATGTGTCCACTGACTAGTATTTTGTCAAGAGAATTTATTTTATTCGATTTGAAAATATCGATTACTTTGATAATAATTTTGTCATCAAGCATGATAACGTTGTTTGGAGAAGATAATGAAATGGTTAAGCCTTCATATTTAAGTGTTTTAATACTAATCCCTCCTTCTTTAAATTCAGAGGAAAGAATTTCTATAAGAGGAGGAGATGAAGGCTTTTGCTTTTGAACGAAATTTTTCTCATGTAACCGCTGACAAATCTGAGCCAGAGGTCGATTTCCACTGCGAACTAATCTTTTTAATTTTCCCAGAGAACTTTCAAACGGAAATGCCGTTATTACTTTGAGGTTACAATCCATATTTTTAGCGTCATCAGCTAAGTGTATGAGGTTATGCATGTTCATTATTTGTGCAACAGTACCATACGTACTCGTATACTTCAAGAGTTTCAAGAAGCAGATTAAATAGTGCTTGGCAGTGTCGTTCCATGGAACAGCAAATTCCTTATCACACGGAATGCGACTAGCAACATGTAGCAAAGAAAATGCTGATATAGTCGAGGATTTGAAACATTTTTAAAGACGATTGGACCACTGTATAACAGAAAAAACGTGAATTCTGACACTTTCCACTTTGGAAGGAATTTAAGAGATCGCGGTTTTCTATGAAATTCATCTGGAACCTCATTTTTCATACATTTTATTCTTTCTGAT
>JAUMHM010127946.1:0-19141 GCA_032362435.1 Melikaiella ostensackeni
AAAAATGTTTCGAGGATTGGATCAAGCGCTGGCATAAGAGCGTTGCAGTCGATGGGGAGTACTTTGAAGGGGACAATAATGATTATGATAAATAAACTTGTATTTTTGATTTTAGAAATAAAGTCCTAAAACTTTTTGATCAAGGTGGTACATTGTGAGAACTTCAGATTATCAGCATTTTGAACAGGGATTGAAAAAATGCTCGTCACGTGCAAGCAAATACCAACTATATTTTTTCAGGACTTAGAAGCTCCGGAAGTTAACCTTCCAATTATCGGAGAATATCACATTTTTTCAATAATCTGTATTGTTTCACCCAGTTTATAGTATTTTTTATGATCATTATATTAAGTAAAGTATTACATAACAATTGAGAAGAGTTGAAATTTTTATCCATAGACTGCTTAAAATTTATCAACATTTCAAGCTTAATTAGGCATGTTTTGGTTTAAATGACACTAATTTGAAATATATTAAACTTGTTTGCAATGATGACTTCAAATAAGGGCGATAACAATAATAATTAATAATTTTACTTAAATATAGTAAAAAGATTAAATTTACTTATTTTATTTTGTCACTGACACACCTAATCTGCAGTTTTCTGAAATTGACATGTGTGACTATTTTTATTTAAAAAATTTTATGTCTGTTTTAGATGAAGACACGCTAGAAACTTTTAATTAAGAGAACTAGGGGTGGATTTTAGGAGTTGTTGAATATTACTGTCGGGCTGAGAACATAACACGGACTTTTCTGAACGTAATCTGTGTGGCTTTTTTCAATTTAAAAATTTTGAGGCTGTATTACTTGAAGACAATTTGGATTTGTTTCACTGAAGGTACTAAGGGTTGTTTTTGGGAATTGTTAGGTATTATTGTGGGGCTGAGAACATAACCTGAAATTTTTCGAAGGGACCTGTGTAAGTATTTTCGTTTGCAAAATTTTATAGTTGTCTTATAAAGACACTTTGGAGATTTTTGGTTTACAGAAATAGGGTGAACTTAAGGGGTTGTCAATTACGCCTGTTGAGTTGAGAACGTAACATAGACTTTTCTGGAAATGACATGTCTTACTATTTTTATTTTTTTAATCCCATGGTTGTTTTAGACGGCGACACTTTGTACACTCTTCATTAAAACAGCTAGGGGTGAATTGTAGGGGTGTTTGTATATTATTGTGAGGTTGGAAACATAACCTGAAGTTTCTCGAGAGAGATCTGTGTAACTATTTTCATTTGAAAAATTTTATGGCTGTTTCAGCTGAAGTCGCTTTGGAAATATTTCTTTAAAAGAACAAGGGGTGGATTGTAGGGGTATTTGAACATTGTTTTGGGGTTTGGAACATAATCTGGAGTTTTACGAAAGTGATCTGTGCTACAATTTTTATTTAAAAAATTTTATGGCGGTTTTAGATGAAGACATTTTGGAAATCTCCTGTTAAAAGAACTAGATTTTCTTGAGTGCAAGTTGCAATTGAGAAAAGCTGGTAATTTGAGTTTTGTGGCAACAAGATGGGAGGCAGCCGGTTCGAGCATTCAAATTCAGCTAGATTTTCCTAACTGCGTTCTATAGTACTTTTTTTCGTTATCAGTATTTAAAAACTACGAAAAATAGAAAAATATGTTTTTTTAGACAACTTTGCTGGAAGCTTTCCTTTAAGTCCGATTTTTTTCGAGGACGGCTCGAATAGAAATTTTTGTGATGTAGGATTTCGATAAAATAAGAATTTTCTATATAATATTTTTTTCATATCAGGGGTTCGAAAAAATTAGAACCTATGCCTATATGAAACCTTAACTTGAGGTCATCATCACTAATAAATATGATCTTCAAAAACTGAAAAGGATCTCTAATTTTCGTTTTCATACAAATTTAACAATCCGTACCTTTGTGAAAACAAAAAAATCCATAGGATGAACGATAAAGAAATATCCTCTTTTGGTCAAGTTTATATTTTTTTGAACCGACAAAAAAACATGGAAAATATTTCACAAGAATGAAATAGTTTTTGCAGGGTTGCCATTTCCGAAAAAAGTCTGTTTTGAATCATCATAAAATTTACCTGAAAAGGAGATGAAATATTCAGTAAGCAAAAATAATACAGTTGAAACAATATTTCTCGACTTGAACTCATTTTTACCATACGACAATAAACACAACCGTACAAAATACATAGAATTTGAAAACCTACGGTTCATGCGAACTAATTAATGATCTCGATAATTTTGTTGAACTCACTCTCTTTCCAATTATTCGAAAAATCAAAAACTTCATAAATAAACTAACTGTTTCAATTTTATCAAGTTCAAACATTTTATTGTAAGAAATTAATGTCTCGAAAACTATTCGCGATATAGATTTCAAAGATTCAGATTCGATTTTTACCCAAAAATCCATTCGGAATACGCATTGAAACTTTGTCGCCTTGAATATCGTAATCATGCCAAAAACGCTATATGGTAAAAAAAATTATAAAAGAGACAGGGCAAATTATAATTTGGAACATTGTTGAAAGGATTGTTTGGAATATCCGGCACCGATGCATCTCTTTGTACTCATGCAAATATTTTCCATTTAGTTTTTGAGAACGGTCAATTTATACTTATTTTTTTATAAACAAATTTAGAGATAAGAGTATTATCAGATCTAAATTGTATTAGAAACGACACGCGTACTGAGATTTCTTAATGATTCGTGAATATACTTTTCTCAAAATCAAAGAATAATTTCTTTATACAAATTAGACGCAATATGTTTTCAAAAATGACAGCAATCGAAATAATAAATCATTCTTAATTAGGTCATGACGACTAAGTGAGATATGAAATTCAGACTCTAATAATTTTAACGAACTACGAATATTCACCGAATTTGAAATTACTGATTGTGAGTTAAACCTGTCTTTCATTTTTCGGCCTTCAACAGACTTCAGGCAAAATGTCTCGTAAGAGTGAAGCTGAGATTAAAGGAAGGAAATTCTATTCAAGAATATTCAAAGTTTGATTGAAATTATGACTTATAGTGCGATATTCTCAACAAGGGAAAGAAAATGGAATTATGATTCTGAAAAAGGTTGACAAAATATTCACACAAAGAAGATATACATAAAACATACGCCACGGAAGAGTAATTAGCATTGAATCAAGAAAATATTTATACGAATACGGACGAAACAATATTTTCTTGATTCAAATAAGTTCTTCGTGTATCAAGAAAATGTACTTGATTAAAGAATTCACATTTATTTCAGAATATGAAACTAAGAAGTGTAATCATAAAAAATTGATCTTTTACGACTGGTGTTATTGATGAAGAGGTGGAGGAAATAGATGGAGGAAAGGAAAGAGGAGCTTGTGTCGGTAGAGGAAAATTTGAATGCCTTTACCGGAGAGCTGGGAATATGAAAGTTAGAAAAATGTCAATGAAAAATTTGTCAATGACAATTGGATTTATTACGTAATTTCAAAAATATTAACTGCAAATGTTGAAAACTAGTCAGTCAACATACCTTCGTAAATTATATGTTTTTGTGCATGTAAACGAAAGTGTAAGAATATCTGCACAATAACTCAAAGTATTTTAATTCCTCGAAATTTGTCAAAAGCGTTGCGAACGTTTCGTTGTAGTGCAGAATAGTCAACTGAAAAAATTTGATAGAATCTACTGATCACCTCTTAGTTACTTTATATTTCTGAGACTGATTATCTTGAATTTTGAGTTCAATACACTGCTTGAAAAAAGTTCCAGCTCATGTTACTTGTTGCTTCAAGAAAGAACGAAAAAAAGATGAGATTCAGAGTTCACAATTTTTGAACTATAAGAGAATTTCATCGATTCAAAATTTTTCAATATAATTACTATTACAACAAGTTAATGAGACTGGTATCATTTCAGCTAGATTTTGTTATGAATAAACGAGAGCATCAGTTTTTCAAATTTTTATCAATCCAAAATTGTCCCTCAAAAATACTAATCGTCCATTTTTGTCTTAGGCTGGCGAATACAAGAAATCATTCTTATTCTGTAAAAATAACAAAAGCACAATAAGTAATAATAATATGAAGAATAATACACATCATCAAAACTCAATTCACGTAAAATGTTCATTGATTTTATAATATTGCGATTCAATTTTTTGCAGATGGATAAGTTAGTACTTTTTTCTATCATACGCTCAGCTTTTGCTTTGGGTAGTAAGCTCCCAGTACCTCATAAAGAGAGCAAGTGTGATATATAATGCTATATTAATTCAATCTTTAAAAAAGCTGTGGTAGGGAAAGTCCATTAATTACGAAAGGATGACTTTCGAAATTGTAGACCTCCTCCCCCTATTTTAGGGATTCGTAAGATTTTTATACATTCCGCCGCCCCCTAAACGAAAAACTTCAAATTTAATTAAGACATTTGCAAGATTTCTAGTGAGAGTCAGAGAATCTCTATTTTCCAGGGATTTGACCCGATTTTCAGCGACTACAAGAAATTTAATCAGATTTGAAGAGATTTTATGGAATTTCAATAGATACTGAAGGATTTCGACGGGTTTTGAGGGATTCTGAGGATTTAAGAACGATTTCTGGAGATTGCAGAGGATTTTAAAAGATTTGGAAATATTTCAAAAGATATGATGGGGTTTTAAAGGATTTAAGAGGTATTCAAGAAAAACCGAAGGCTTGCGTCGGACTTTTAGGGATTTTAAGGATGTAAGAATGATTTCCGCGGATTTCGGAGAATTTTAAGCGATTCCAAGAGATTTTGAGAGATTTTGAAATATTTTAAAAGAAGTCACGAGATTTCAAGAGATGCCAAAGTATTTTCACGAATTTTGAACTACGTCGGCGAATTTTAAGAGATTACAAGGAATTTTAATGGCTTTTAAGAGATTTCAATGGATATTTCTAAATCGTTTAAAATCGTTTGAAATCTCCAAAATCAAATATCAATCTTTCATAATCCTTCGGAATCCCTAAAAATCTCAAAAAATCGGTTGAAATCCTCAAAATTCTGGGAAATATTTCGAAATATTAGGAGGTCCCTTGAAATCTTTAAAATTCCTTCAAAAATCATTGAAATCTTCAAACTCCATGGAAATCTTTCCGAATCTCTTGAAATCGCTTAATATATTCCAAAATCCAATAAAGTCCTTCAAAATATTTTGAGCTCCTGTGACTTTTTTTGAAATATTTTGAAATGCCTTAAAATCCGCTTGAGTCCCTCAAAATTCTTTTAGATGCCATGAAATATTTCGAAATGCTCGAAATCGCTATTTTCATACAAATCACTTATACTGCTTCAAATTTTCAAAAAGTCCATTAAAATCCTTGAAATTCCGTGAAATATTTTGAAATATTAGGAGATCCTCTTAATTTCTTGAAAACCCTTTAAAATTCATTGAAATCTTTAAACTCCATGGGAATATTTTCGAATTTCCGGAAATCGCTTAAAATATAATCCGAAATCCATTTAAATCCTTCAAAATCCTTTAAAGTTCCGTGACTTTTCTGAAATATTTTGAAATATCTCAAAATCTCTTGGAATTCCTTAAAATTCCTTGAGATGCCATAAAATATTTTGAAATCCTTAAAATCTTCGAAATGCCTTTAAGATTCATTTAAATCTTTAAAATCCGTGGAAATCTGTTGAAATTTCATTTAATCTTTCGAAATTTTACGAAATCGTCTGAAATCCGTGGATATACTTTCGACAGAATTCAATGAGATTTATAGGGATTTCAAATATTTCAAGGGACCTTGTAATATTTCAAAATATTTCACGGAATTTCGAGGATTGTGACCGATTTTGAAAGATTTTAAGGGATTTCCATAGATTTTAAAGGCTTATGAGGGATTTTCATGGGATTTGGCCATTTCAAGCGATTTCAAGGATTTAAAAAGATTTCACGGAATCTCAAAGAATGTAAAGGGATTTCCACAATTTCTATACAGAGTGTCCCCATCACCTGCGCGCTAACCAGCAACGACGGAAAGAAAACAAAAAAGTTAAACAAAATCTCAAATGCAAGAATGTTGTGCGGTCCAATGTTCAGAAACTACAGCCTAACAAAGTTCCTCGTCCGTGTACCGCCGCCCGAAGCTTGTGTGACGCCTTGGTTAGGACGCCGCCGACCGCCCTGGCTCGGAACGGATGCCTCCCATCTTGTTGCCACAAATTCAAACTATCAGCTGTTCCCAATTGCAACTTGCTTTCAAGAAAATCGAAAGAGCGAACTGAAACAACAGTTTCATGAATCAAGAAGCACTGCACTACTTTTCCACCAGCAAGATTTACTATCAATTGTCATTTATTTTTCACTTAGAACGTGTTAGCTAAACATGAAAAGCTCAGAACTTTCTCGCACGATCTTGGCATGAATCATGTTTATTTGGTGAGGAAAACGTTCGCATCTATGTCAAGTTATTTTTACTCGTTTAAACATTTATTCTTTGTTCAGAAATGTGCGCTTTCCCTATAATTCATGAGACGGCACTGTTTTCCGTGATTAATGATATTGATAATCAACTTTAACAATAACATTTCTCCTTCCAAACATTCTACACTTGTTCAGGCAATTAAAATAAAAATATTCAAAAACCATCAAAACCCACCCCTATCACCTTTAAGGAAACAATTTCAAAGCGTCTCCATGTGAAACAGCCATGAAATTTTCAAACTGAAAATTTTCACACAGATTACTTAAAAAAAAACTTCAGTTCATGTTCCCAACCCGACAATGATATTCAAATACCTCTACAATTCATCCCTTATACTTTTAATCCAAATTTTCCAACTTGTCTTTATCTAAAACAGACATACAATTTTTTAAAACAAAATACTTACACGTCTTACTTTTAAAAAACTTCAGGATATGTTTCTACCCACACAATAATATTCAACAACTCCTACAGACCATCTCTAGTTCTTTTAGCAGAAAATTTCCAAATTGTTCTCATGTGAACCAGAAACAAAATTTTTCAAATCAAAATTGTCTAACAGGTCACATTCATAAAATTGCAGATAACGTTTTCAACCCCACAATAATATAGAAACAACCCTAAAATCCAAAAAGCAAAATGTCTTTTTCTAAAATTGTTGAATTGTTTCGTCAAAAGTGATAGAGGTGAATTTTATGGGTGTTGAAAGATTATTGTGTGATTGGAAACATGATTTAGAGCATTCTGAAAGTAACCTGTGTGACTATTTTCAATTTGAAAATTCGATGACTTTTTTATCTGAAGACTCTTTGGAATTGCATCATTCATAGAACTAAGGGTAGTTTTTGAGAATTGTTGAGTACCATTGTGGGGTTGAGAACATTATCTCGAGATTTCTGAAAGTGACGTGTGTAACCATTCTAATTTTAAAGATTTCTTGGCTATTTTAGATAAAGGCAATTTAGAATTGTTTCATTAAAAGTGATAGGGGTTGTGTTCTTTGATTGATGAATAATTATTGCAGGCCTGAGAACATAACCTGATGTTTACTGACAGTAACCTGTGTGACGATTTTAATTTAAAAAATTGTACCTATGGCTGATTTAGGTGAGGACACTTAAGAAATTTTTCGTTGAAAGAACTAGGGGTGGATTGTAGGGTAAATTTATTTTGGGTTACAAATCTTTTAGCGCGCTTCACTAGCAAAAACTGTACGCACAAAAAATTTGCCAGAATTTGTTAAGCATCAGGAATTTTTTTGATTTTTTAAAAATTTACATTTTTAAATCCAAACACCGAACAGGAGATGTTATCCGATTTCAGATTTTTTTTTTCGAATGCCAAACCACGAATTGATTTTATAGTTTCCAATCCGACATAGTCCTGAGGTCTCTCCTGGTTATTTTAATAATTTAATCACAATAACTTGAGTTTGGAAAGAACTGTTTTCTTGAATCCTTAGCGAAATTCGTTTCAAGAAAAGTAGGACCAGTTCTGATTCTTGCTTAAAATAACAAAGATATATATATATTTGGATAATTTCTTTTATATTATTATTATATTACATTGAGGTATTATATAAGAATCGAGAAGAGTTGACATTTTTTTTATAGGATGTTTAAATTTATCGACACTACAAGGTTAATTGGGTATGTTTTAGTTTAAATGACTAAAATCCAAAATATATTAAACTGTTTTTCAATGTTCATTTTTAATAATAGTAATAACAACAATGACTCCCAATTGTTCTCAGACATATTTGAAATATTTAATTTACTTATTTTATTTGGTAATTGACACACCTCTTGGCATATTATTATGAAAAAAATATGAAGCAAGCAAGATGAAATTATTATTTATCTTCAAAATGTTTCAAGACATTTTCAGTTAATGATGCACAATGATAGTAATATAAGAGAGGATTATTTTTAAGAAGGAGTAAATAACAGATAAGAAAATGCGTCATCATAATCATGTAAAAAATATTTACACTAGACGAACACGACTTTGGGGCATTCGCTATGGGTATGTAGGGCGACCCTGAAATTTTCATGAAGAATGTTAAATGGATAACAACAAACAAACTGAAAACATTTATTTACTACTTTTTCATGTACACAGATGACGAAAATCAAGTTGACACTTGTTTTATTTTGAGTAGTATATGTTCTATGAAAATTGATAGAAAAGATCAAATTTTGTATCTAAAATAACTTGAAATAACATGAAATTTCTTCAATTCTGCAGAAATTTCCAATTTTGCGACGGTAGTGTACAAATTTTCATCTTCTCGACAATCTAAAGGAATATTTGAGATGATGATGTTTGGTATTCTCATTTTAACGAAATATGTTATATATGGATTTAAACCTTTTAAATTGCATACTGAATTAATTTTTCAGGTTTCATAGTATGTAAATATAGTTCAATTGCAATTAAATTATCATTTTTATGCATTTTCAATTCATCTAGTATGAAAATCAAACATTAAAATAGTAATAGGTGTTTGAGTTTGATTTAATTCAAACGAGTAACAAAATTAATAGAAACTGACCTCTCCAATATACTAAAAATTTCTCTTAATCTTTAAATATGAAACATCGTCCTTCAACGTAAAACGTGTTTGCCCGTGACTTTCATAAATATTTTGGAACAAATTTGATAAATCATACAGTTTTACGCGACTCAAAGGTATCTTGCACTTTTTTTCAATGACGAACGCAAAATCGATAACGAACAACATGTTAAGTTAATTTATTGTGTACTCGTACCCTACCGATTGTAATATAGAGATGACGCCTGTTTATATGAAATTCAATGTCCTGCGCTTGAATTTTTTTCAACTTGGCGTTTAACCTTGATCGTTGCCAATTATGAAATGATTCCATTTAGAACAATTTAATTTGAAATAATATAATTTTAGGGATACTAAAAGTAGTCAAATTAGGATTACTTTATTCTCCAATGGTTCAAATTTCATAATTTAGAATTCAACATTTTTGAAGCTATAATTTGAATTACTACACATTATGTATATATATTTTTAATTTCGGAATTAAAATTGAACTATTATGATTAAAGAAAATAACATATATATTGCACTTGATTATTGTTTCAAGCTTCTTAAATTATATTTTTTTTAAAAGACCTAATTTTATCAAAAACAAATTTTTATTGAAGTTTTCCTGTAAGTTTGATAATTGAACAAAACTTCTATAGAATAAATTTTGAGGAGCGAAACTCAAATAGGCAATAAGCAACATTTCTTCCATCCAGGAATTCTACAAACAGTTCCTCCTCAATTTTTTCGATATTTCGCACCAGCAATTGATCCTCATAGAGTAGGTTTTGTAATAGTAAAAATCTCGCAAAGAAAATTTAATTCTTTCAGTTGAATGTTCCACAATTAAAAAATGTCTAATACAATGTTTTAAGCAATTATCTGTGTGTGTGTGTCCGTGTGAGTTCGCGTGTGTATGTATGCTTGCGTAGGTTTTTTTATTATCATTGTGGAATTTAGAACCCAATCTGCAGTTTTCCGAAAGTGATCGGCGTAACTACTCACGTTACGGCTCACTAGACACAAATGTACAATGAACGTACAACAAAAGGAAAAAAGAAGGAGGAAAAGGAAGAGACAATCAAACCAACCTCTTACTCTTTCTTTTCTCCGTCCTTTTACACTACTGGGGAACAAAATATTTCAAAGTCAATTTAGACTTTCTCATTAGGAAAAATAATGAAGAAATGAATTAAATAATGAAGAATATTTATATTAAAAAACAATTATTACCTGAAAATAAAATAGACATAATTGATAGCAAATGTTATTTTGGTACAAATTTCATTCCTTGAGTGAAATTCATTCTCACATGGGTGAAAATTTTGAATCAAAACTAAAGTCAATTATTTCTTTCTTTAATTGAAACTGATTTTCACGTAGGCAAAATTCTGACCAAAACTACAGTAAATGTATCCAATTAATGACTCTATTCCAAATTTTTTCATATCTCGGAAGGTTCCTTTTTAATTGTATAGCTTTGTTACCTTCTCTCTTTATTAGAAGCATTTTCATGAACTTTCTTTTTTCATTTCTCTTATGACATAGAATTTTAACATTATACCAATCAAAGTCAAGACCATGTGTAAATCTATGCTTTGTAAGGAATGTGTAGTATCTTGCACTTCTACGAAAATTATTTATTTAAAATTATTGAAATTATTAATGCATTTATAAATTATTCATCTTTCCCTGTTCTAAGTGACCTCCTTGTTTGCCCTATATTAACAACATCACACTGTCTACGTTCAAACTTGTAAATCACACATTGTTTATCAAGTTTCTCATATTTATCTCCACCCAATTTTTGAATCATATTACTTTTGAATGGAACTTTATATATCGTATATCAATTTTCCTAACATTGATTTCGAGATACTTGAGATTTTTCAAAAATAGGGTAAAACAACCGTATTAAATCTATTGTAATCCTGTGTCTTTTTTTTGTTTTGATTATTGCTTTTCTGTGCCAATCAGTGATAATATAATTTTCATTAGTTTTTATGAAAGTCAAATCAAGAAAATTCAATCTACCTTTCATTTTAATTTCAACAGTGGACTCTCATCATGAACGTATACTATTAAAAACATTAAGTAGGGTCTCCGTATATTGTGCATGTAAAGAAAGTACAGAATAATCAACAAACCCATAGGAAAAAGGTGAGATACGATGAAACTTCATAACAAGATTCCAAAAAAAACGATTTCTTGATTCTATAAAATATTTTTTCAATTCCGTTTATTCTAATTTCAATGGTACTTTTAATGAACAAAAATTTGGAACTCCGATAGGCTTAGTCTTGTCTCCAATTCTTGTGGAAATTATTATAGAAGACTCAGAAAACGTAGTCTTTGATCAATTCAATTTGGAATTGGACTATTGTATAAGATATGTTGATGATTTTGTACTTTCTTTAGATGCACCAAATGGGAATACATTTCTCATTATTTTCAATAGTACCATATACCTGTATATCCAAGACTACAGTTGACTGTTGAAATCGGAACGGAAGATAGATTGAATTTTCCTGATTTGACTCTAGTTTTAGAGCTTAGTAGTGGGGCTTAAGATCTAAAGTAGCTCCTGACGGTTGAGTAATTGCGTTGCGTCCCATTGTGAGCCTATGCGTAACACCACAGCCCTCTCCATACGGAGAGGACCGCAGCCACGCCTGTGGCCTATATGCCTGACTCACTGATGCAGTTATTGCCCGTGAGTGCCATACGCTACTCAGTGATTGCCGGGTAGTGACAAAGGATATGAATAGGTGTCTCATCACCATTTCCGCACAGGCGACATAGAGGGCTATCTGCGATTCCCATCTTGTGTCTGTGATAGCCAAGGTTTCCATGCCTTGTGAACACTTCCGTTAGGACCTTGACTTCATTCCTACTGAGCATGCATATTTCCGCAACTCGTTTGAAGTTTGAAGTTATACCCATGAGTGCTTTAGCCTATCTGTCGCTAGTAGCCTTATTCGACTGCTTCTGATGTTCCTCGGTCAGCCAACTGTGGATTTCTTCAGTGACCAACCTTCTGGAAATACCTATGACTAGTTCGGAACAAGTGAAGTCTTCTCTTACTGCTAGTTTTTCTAGGCTGTACGAGATCTCATTGCCTCTAACACCACTGTGTCGAAAGGTCCAAAGTAGCGTCAGCCGGTTTTCCGTCGCTAGATTGTTCAAGTGCCTCAAAGCAGTACCATACTAGTAGCAATGTAGTCGTTCTTCCACTCAGAGCTATTATAGAAGCACAGCAGTCTGAGCATGTTTCTTCTATTATCAAACTCCTGTGCCTTACACTGGAGCATGGCCATGATCTCAATTTGCAGGACTGTGGCATAGGATCCCATCGGAATTGTAAATCCCATCCCACTCCTACTGTGATAGACGCCGACTCCTGCTTCCTCTTCGTTCTTGGAGCCATCTGTGAACCAGTTGTCCCCATCATTAGGCAGGTATGCCTCGTCGTTAGCCCATTCCCCTCTCGTGGGTAGGCTCACTCGATACTTCTTGTCAAAGTAGTAGCGAGTAGGCGTTATGTCTCTGAGCATGCTGAAGGTCGACCTACTCACGATATCGATTGGGATCCGCAATTCTGCCGCAATCATTCCGCCGTTAGTGGTATTGATTCTCCAGACTGCCTTCGAAGCCATGACCTTGATGGTAAAATGGAGGGGCTCTGGCCCTGTTAGTGGTCTCAATCCCACCACGGTTGTCGACTACTAGGTATCAGTAACGCCACTCAGAATTAGTCCTCTGATCATTTCTAGTCGAGGTTTTACAGTTGACAGTTCGTCCCTGCTCCAACTGACCACCGCTGCATAGGTTGGCCTGGATCACAGGATTACTGTATAGAACCACACCAGTGCCTCCAGTGTCAGGCCCTAGTTTTCAACTATGGCTCTCCTACAAAGACAAAGGATCGCTGTGAGCCTTTTACTCTTGCTTTTCAGGTGCTCGTTCCATGACAGCTTTTCATGCAGGATGACACCTGAGTATTTAGCTCATCCAGTGATTCTCATCTGTTGCCCGCCCAGTCTCAATGTACTCGTGGTCACTTGCACCATCTGGTAAATACAACCACGTCTGTCTCAACCGGATTGACCGATAACCTGGGTTTCTTGCACCAGGTATCCACTATTCTCAGTGCTTGCTGCATTACCTTGAAGAGCGCATCCAGATGCTGGCCACGCGCGATTACCATTATGTCGTCCGCGTAGCCTATAGCATGGTAGTTCTGTCTTATGAGTAGATTAGGCAGTATATCAACTGCCAGGCACCACAGTGGGGGCGATAAAACTCCCCCCTGCGGGCAGCCCGAGTAACAGTTCCACATAAAGTGGTATGACCCTTAGTCGTTGTTATTTTCTTGTTGCCCAGCATGTGACAGATCCATTCTACGACTGCGGTGACCACACCAAGCGCAATCATAGCCGCCCTGGTCACTTTGGCAGAGGTGTAGTTGAAACTTCCTTTGCTGTCCTGAAAGGTTCCAATCGAAAAGCCTTTCTGCTTCAGTTGTCCTTTATTTAAGTTTACTGCTCCGCTTAGGTTCGTGTCGGTCGAGTGATCAGCTCTGTTGGCATGTTGCTTCTCATGTCGTGGCTTTCTTATCAAGACTTTGTCGGGGATGTATCTATCAACAAGTCTTTCCATCTACAACCCAGTGTTAGATTGGTCCTAGCAAGTCTCACCAGCCGACCTTCCCCATCCATTTGTAAGAAGGCCGGGTATATGCTATCCGGACCAGGGGACTTATATGGGATGAAAGAATTCTGGGACCATCTGACCCTGAAAGTAGTAGCATTTTCGTGGGCTAGCCGCCGTAGGGGGGCCCAGGTGAGTTAGAGGCCACTTTGAATGCCTCTAAGGTGTCGCATCATTTTCTTCAGACCTTATAAAGCTGGAGAAATGTGCTCCGATCAGGTAGGCCAGGTCCCTTCATCTGACTCTAAGTGTCCTCCGTCAGGCAATTTCAGAGTGCCGAGAATAGCATCTGGGCTTCCAGAGAGCAGCTTGTCGAGTTTAGCTGTTCCAGCCCTTTCCTCGATATCTGTGCAAAAGCTGGTCCAGCTTTCTTGCTTGGCCTTACCTATTGCATCTTTGCTTTTATCCCTCATCGTCGTGAATGAGGTCTATAGTTCTTTAGATTTGCTCATGCTTGCAGGTCTGAACCTCTCTCTGGTTTCCCTGCGAAGCTATTCGAGATTTCCGTTCAGATAGTGCGTCTACCCTGCCTCTTGGACTCATGTCCAACCTCTCAACCATTATCCAATTGCCTTTATTGACAAACATATGCGTAACACAATTGCGCAAATTAATAGTAAATGCAAAAATTAGAACAAATACAATATACAGGATTAGGATTGATTCAATACAGTTGTCTTACCCCATTTTAGACAAATCTCGAATATCTTGAAATCAATGTTAGGAAAATTGGGCTTCCATAGTGCTTTATCCAAAAGTAACATGAATGTGAAATTGGTTAAAAATAAATATGAGAATCTTGATAAATAATTTATGATTCACAAAACTTAATGTAGATAGTATAATCCTGTTAATATACAGCAAACAAGGTGGTCGTTTAGAACAAGAAAAGATGAACATGAAGATAGTTTTCATAGATGTGCAGGATATTATTTGGTTCTTACAAAACATTGACTTACACATGGCCATGACTTTAATTGGCATGATTTTAAAATTCTGTATCGTGAGAGAAAGCAAAAAAAAAGAGAGTTCATGAAGATTCTATTTTGAAGAGAGAAGGAAAGGATAGAGTCTTTATAGGACACATTGATTGTAGTTTTGGTCAGCATGTTGCCTATGTGCAAATAAATTTCAATAAAGAATTAAGTAATTGACTTTAGTCTTCATTCAGAATTTTTTCTTATGCGGGAATGAATTTCAATCAAAGGAATAATATATGTATCAAAATAACAATTGCTTTAAATTATCTCCATTTTATTTTAAGGTAATTGTTTTTTATTTAATTTTGTTAATTTTTTCTTTCTTTTCTTTTTTTAGGGGTTTTTGTAGGGATTGTTTCTTAATTCAATAATGTTTTTTATATCTGTACCTTTTCTTTACCTATAAGTTATCCCTGATGAGGAAGTCCAAATTGACGAATAAGTCCGAGATAGCCTTAGCAATTTTTCAAAATATTGAAACATCTTCTAGAGTATATTTTGCGAAGATATAAAGAGTTTACATTGGAAAAATTGTTTTCCTCAAGTTATAAATTCTATAAATTTGTTCAGTGAATTCGGAAAAATTAAAATAATAATAATAATTGGAACAAACAGAAATACACGACCAGTATACCAAAAACTTGATCTAACTAGATTTGTGTAAGTCCCTATTTAAAAAAGATTAATTTTGTAAATAATTCTTAGTTTTTCACTATGGAGCAATGACTTGTATATACGTTATCATGTGACGCCTATATTTACAAGTGCCTTCTCATTCTTTCGGAATTTTGAAAATGTTATACTCAATCACGTTCTAATATTAAACTTTTTTCTTATTTTTCACGCTTCCTATTTATATAACCTTCTCTAATTTTTATATGCAGCACAAAGCAAATTTATTTATTTTCATTAAACAGTCATTTTCCACCGTTCTTGGAATATGATGTATACCTTTCACAAAATCTCGTGGAATCCCTAGAATTCTTTGCAATTTTTTGAAATCTCGTAAATTCTTATGCAATTTTTTTGAACCTCTAAAAATTTGTTCAATCATCTGAAAATTCCTTGAAATTCTTTAACACGGATATCGCCCTTATCTCATGAAATCCCTTAAAAACGATTGAGTTCTCTGGAAATCTCTTGAAATCTTATAAAAACTACGGAGATCTCTTGAAATTCTTTGAAATTTCATGGAATCGTTTGAAATGCTTGAAATCGCTTGAAATCTTCAGAATCCCAGAAAAATTCTTTTGAATCCCTTGAAATCTCTAAAAATTGGTCTAAACCATTCAAATTTCGTGAAATATCTCGAATTTTTACGAGAATCCTTGAAGTCCTTCAAATCTTCTGAAATTCCTTCAAATCTTTTGAAATCCTCTCAAATCACTGGAAATCTTTCAAATCTTTTGAGATACCTTGAAATGTTTTGAAATCCTTTTTACGGTGAAAATGATTGAAATATTGAATAAAAATATAAAATTTTTCTTAATCTTACTTAATCTCAATCTTAATCTTGAAAATATTGACTAATCATTAGTGATTTCGGCTACTAATTAATTCATAAATTCTCCTTCCTGATTGTTCTCTATACAAGATAGTGATCTAACTTATCAACTTGATGCTTTAAGAGACCCAAGTTTTCAATGTTCCATAACTGGACGTTTGTGAATGAAGGTGTCATTGATAAAAAAATTTTTATAGCGAAAGATAAATTTTAGAAAAAAAATCTGCCCGCTTCGCGGTCACATTCTCATCGCGCGCTTTGTTCGCAAGTTTGAGCGCATCTAGGGCACGCGATTCGGTCTTTGCGCTTCGCGCTTGGTGCTATATGTTCTTCATGTACAAATTACTAAATTTGTTTTTGATTTCAAATGAGAAAGGATATTTATTTACTTAGAGCTCTGTCGGCCTCAAGGAATACCTGTAAAGAAATGTTTAACAGCAATTTTATTTGATTTTTTAGAAAGTCCAATTCTACTTTTTTGACTATTTTTTTCTCATTTCGCGTCGTTTGGCTTGAAAATTGAAATAAAAATATTCCAATACTATTTTCTAGACTTGAAAAACAAACTATGCCTCCTAGCAAAAAATGTTCAAGAGCAAGTTTACAGGTCTTCGTAAAGGCCACAATTGTGATATTTCAACTTCCTTTTGTAGCCCGCGCTATTTGGCTCAAAATTTGAATTTTCGATTTTTCAAAAGAATCCCAAAAGTTGTTATGACAATCTTGTAGGGCTTTCAAGAAGCAGCGTTTTTCTTTTCCCGATTTTTTTTCATATCGCACCTTGTCTGGCTTAAAATTTTCATTTTCGTTTCTTTTTTTGCATTTTGTAAATGCTATAGCTCTCACATTTTTTTTCCATCGGAAAAAGTCATGGGAATAAATTGTTCAACCTTTTGAGTACTACGAACAACCGTACTCGTACATGGGGTTTGCAAATTTGAAAAAAGTGGTTTTAAAAATTTTCAAAATGCTCTAACTTTTTCAATTTTCGTCCAAAATGGCTGGCTAAGGAACTTGATCATCGTTTAAGGACACCCATAGAGTATGCTGGAAGTCAATCAAATCGGTCAATTCTTCAGAAAGTTATCGTGCTCACAAACTAAAAATCTACAGACACACAGACAGGCAGATGCATTCGTAAAAACATTTTTTTCGGGTTCAGGGGGTCTCAAAACTTGGGCATTTGACAAAAATGGGAGGGGAGGGTCAAATTTCACACAAATCTAATACATTCTCTGATGAGAATGTAATATATGAAACTTCAAAGTCGTAATGGTAATATATGAAACTTCAAAGTCGTAATGGTAAAGTTTCACATCACTGCATCAAAGTCTTATATATGTGTGACTCTATAAGAAAAAGGCCTTTCTGATCGGTTCTGACTTAAGAGATACCATCCGCATTTTTCTAAGTCATTATCAAAATAATCATTTTCGATCAAATGCGGCCAAAATTCCTAAACTAACTGAAATGTTACGAAAAAGCAGTTATCATATGGGTCATTCTAGGTGAGATTTTAATCAAAATTTTTTATTATCCCGAAATTTTTTTCTCTTGTTCTAGAGCGAAAGAAATCGACACGTATTTTTTGTTTTTAATATGATATGGATATTTTACGAAATATCGATTTTTTCATTCATCGACTCCAAAAAAACTGTCCTTCTTCAAATTCTTCGTAAATCGCCCACTTTTCTACTGACACTTAGCCATTTGAGGGAAAAATGTGCCATGTGGTTAACTTCAAAGTGCACGTTTGAATGGTGAAAAATACCTTTGTTGAATAATTTGTATACAAAAATTCCTTAAACAATTTGAATTATCTCAGAAGCGACCTATTCAAAATGAACAATTTTTTCTGTAATTTGTTATTATAGTATATGAAATACCATGTAGAAATCTTAGAGTGGACCGTTGGGAATTTTTGGAGATATGATTTTTAATGTGTGAATGCGCGTGCACGCTTCGCGGGTGGGCAGCGGCGGCGGCGCGGGCGAAGTACGTATTCGAGCGTGTTTTGTTTTCTATATGTTTCACTTCTTGTTTATTGTTTCATGGTTTTTACAGGCAGCTAAGATGAATAATAGTCTACGAAATACAGGAAGAAATTCCAGAATACCACTTTAAATCGAAGAAATAGTCATGTAATTTTATTATAATTCTTATTTTCATACAATACTTTTAAGGAACAAAAAATCATAAGATTTTATTTTTTCACACTTTCTTCACACTTATTTCGATAATCTTTTTTTTTCTCATGCGAACCTGAGAAGGTGACAGTTCTTGAAGTGTCGGAACGAGAATAGCTTTTGATTTTGAGTTCACCATCTCCAACTGGTTCAACGCATTGTATTTTGTATCAAAATGCAACCACACTGGAGTTATACGAACGGGCTCAACACGATTCATCATCTGACATCTCTGTTGCCTACACATCCGAACAATTTTACGCTAAAGCAGCTGATTTTTTGAAAAAAACGTATCGATGATTGTAAAACGATACAAGTACTCACAAAATACACTGCGATGAACCAGTTGTAGATCGTGAACTCAAAATCAAAAGCTATTTTCGTGCCACCACTTCAAAAACTTTCACCTTCTTAGGTGCGCATAAGAAAAAAAAAGATTTCGAAAAAAGTGTGGAAAAAGTGTTCAAAAATAAAATATTATGATTTTTTGTTCCTTAAAGTATTGTATGAAAATAAGAATTATAATAAAATTACATGACTATTTCTCTGATTAGAAGTGGTATTCTGAAATTTCCTTCTATTTTTCGTGGACTATTATTCGTCTTAGCTGCCTGCTAAAACCATCAAACAATAGTGCAATAAGTAAAACGTATAGAAAACAAAACACGCTCGAATCCGTACTTCGCCGGCGCCGCCCCCGCTGCCCACCAGCGAATCGTGCACGCGCATTCACACATTAAAAATCATATCTCCAAAAATTCCCAACGGTCC
>JAUMHM010128017.1:0-19134 GCA_032362435.1 Melikaiella ostensackeni
AAGATTGCACAATCAAAAGCATTAGATTCTACGACCATAATTCCCCACTCGTACCATACTTATGTCTATAAATAGACGCATTTCACTTTTATGTATATAGCCTAAAATGTTTGTTCGACAAAATATCAAATGAACTAAATCTGTTTTAAGATTGCACAATTTGGAACCATTAGTTTCTACGACTATAAATCTCCACTAACACCATACTTATGTCTATCAATAGACGCGTTTCACTTTCATGTGACCCAAGGCATACTAGGCTCTGCCACAGGCTTTACTCTCCATATCACAGTCTAAGATATTAACATTTCAAAAAAATTGAGCACATTTTAAGACTGCAGAATTCAAAACCATTACGTTCTACAGTCATGAATCTCTACTCGTACCATATTTATGTCTATAACTAGACTCGTTTCACTTTTATGTGACCCGAGGCATAAAAGGCTTTGACACAGGCTTTGCCCTTACACACAAGCTTTATCCCCTATATCTCGATTCAGGATTCATACTCTTAAAACAAATTGAAACTCTTTTAAAATAGCACAATTCAAAAATATTAGGTTCTACGATCATAATTCTCAACTCGTAGCATACCTATGTCTGTGAAGAGACGTGTTTCACTTTTATGTGACCCGAAGCATATCAATTTCCGACGAAGGGTTTACTCTCCATTTCGAGGTCTAAAATGCTTACACAACAAAAAAATTGAACACATTTTGAGATCGCACGATTTAGAACCATTAGGATCTACGACTATAAATCTCTACACGCACCATACTTATGTATATCAATAGACGCGTTCCACTTTTATGTGATCCAAGGCATATAAGGTTTTAATAAAGGCTTTACCCTCCATATCGCGGTCCAAGATGCTTATTACACCTCAAAAAATTGAACACATTTTAAGATTGCACGGTTCAATACCATTGTGCCCCACGATCATAGTTCTCTACTCGTACCATACTTATGTTTAAAAATAGACACGTTTCATCCTTATGTAACCCATAAGCTCCGAGACAAACTTTGCCCTCCATATCGCGGTCTAAGATGGTTACACATCGAAAAAATTGAGCCTGTTTTGAGATTTCTTAATCCAAAACCATCAGCTTCTACGATCACAATTCTCTATTTGTACCATACCTATGCCTATAAATAGACGCGCTTGTGACCTCAAGGCATTTACCAATCTGACACAGGCACTTCATATCAAGGTCTAAAGTTTTTAGACCTCAAAAAAACTGAAGCTGTCTTAAAATTGCACACTTGAAAAAAATTACGCTCTACGATCACATTTCTCTGCTCGTACCATACTCATGCCTGTAAATAGACGTGTTCTGCTTTCATGTGCTACCCGTGCATTTACCAATCTAACCCAGGCTTTACCCTCCATATCACAGTCTAAGATGTTTACACATATAAAAATTGAACGTATTTTAAGATTGCCTAATTAAAAACCATGAGGTACTACGATCACAATTCTCTACACGTACCATACATATGTCTATAAATAGACGCGTTTCACTTTTATGTGACATCAAGGTATTTACCAATCTGACACAGACTTTACCCTCCATATCGCGGTCTTATGTATATAAACATCAATTAAACTAAATATGTTCTAAGATTGTACAATTTAAAATGATTAGGTTCTACGACCATAAATCTCTACTAATACCATACTTATGTCTATCAATAGACGCGCTTAAACTTTTATGTGACCCGAAGCATATAAGGTACCGTCACAGGCTTTACCCTTCATATCACAGTCTGAGATATTCACACATAAAAAAAAATTGAACCTATTTTGAGATTGCCCAATTCGAAACCATCAGGTTCTACGATCACAATTCTCTACTCGCACCATACCTATGTCTATAAATAGACGCATTTCACTTTCATGGGACATAAAGCATTTACCAATCTGATACAGACTTTACCCTCTATATCTCAATCTAAGATGTTTATACAAAAAAAAAATTGAACCTATTTTAAGATTGCTCAATTTAAACCATTAGGTTCTACGATCAAAATTCTCTACTCGTACCATACCTATGTTTATAAATAGATGCGTTTCACTTTTATGTGACCTCAAGGCCAATCTGACCAATCTGACATAAGCCTCACCCTCCATATCATGGTCTAAGATTCCTACATATCAAATAAACTAAAATTGTTTTAAGATTGCACAACTTAAAGTGATTAGGTTCTACGGCAAGAAATCTCTACTAATACCATACTTATGTCTATCAATATACGCGCTCAAACTTTTTTGCGACCCAAGGCATATAAGGTTCCGACACAGGGTTTGCCCTCCATATCACGGTCTCAAGTTTTTACACCTCATTAAAACTGAAGCTGCTATAAAATTGCACAACTGCAAAATATTACGTTCTGCGATCACAATTCTCTACTCGTACCATATCTCTGCCTGTAAATAGACGTGTTCTGCTTTTATGTGCTCTCAGTGCATTTACCAATCTGACACAGGCTTTACCCTCCATATCACGGTCTAAGATGTTTAGACATCAAAAAAATTGAACCTATTTCAAGATTGCCCAATTTAAAACCATCAGGTTCTACGGTCACAATTCTCTACTCGTATCATACCTATGTCTATAAATAGACGCACTTCACTTTTATGTGACCTTAAGGCATTTACCAATCTGACACAGGCTTCACGCTCCACATCACGGTCTAGGGTATATACACATCAAATAAACTAAATGTGTTTCAAAATTGCACAATTTAAAATCATAAGGTTCTGCGACCATAAATCTCCAGTAATACCATACTTATGTCTATCAATAGACGCGCGTAAACTTTTATGTGACCCAAGACATATAAGGCTCCGACACAGGCTTAGACCTCCTCATCGCAGTCTAAATTTCTTACACCTCAAGAAAACTGAAGCTGTTTTAGAATTGCACAATTGAAAAAATTACGTTCTGCGATCACAATTCTCTACTCGTATCATACCTATGTCTATAAATGGACGCGTTTTACTTTCATGTGACCTCTGGGCATTTAACAATCTGACACAGGCTTCACCCTTCATATCACGGTCTAAGATGTTTACACATCAAATAAACTAAATCTGTTTTAGATTGCACAATTCAAAACCATTAGGTTCCACGACCATAAATCTCTATCTACACCATACTTATGTCTATCAAAGGACGCATTCCACTTTTATGTTACCCAAGGCATATAAGGCCCGGAAACAGGGTTTACCCTCCATATCGCGGCTTAAAATGTTTACACCAAAAAAATTGAACCTATTTTAAGATTACACGATTCGAAACTATTAGATTCTACAATCATAATTCTATACTCGTACCATACCTATGTGTATAAACAGACGTACTTCTCTTTATGTAACTCAGGGTATTAACCGATCTGACACAGGATTTACCCTCCATATCGCAGTCTTAGATGTTCACATGCCAAAATTTGAACATATTATAAGATTTCACATTCAACATCATTATGCTCTACGATCCTAATTCTCTACTCGTACCATACTTATGTCTATAAATAGACGCATTTCACTTTTAGGAGATCCAAGTCTCTGACACAGGCTTTATTCTCCATATCACGGTCTAAAATGTTTACACATCGAATAAGCTAAATCTGTTTTAAGATTTCACATTTTATAACTATTAGTTTCTATGGGCATAAATCTCTATTAATACCATACTTATGTCTATTTATAGACGCGTTTTACGTTAATGTGACCCAAGGCATATGAGGCTCTGGCACAGGATTTACCTTTCATATCGCTGCTTAAGATGTTTACACCAAAAAACTCAATATTGTAATGGTAAATTTATGGTAAATACAGATTTGTCAATTTCCTTAATGTTTAAAGAATAAAAGATTTTTAATTTTTGAAATACACCAATATTTAAAGTATTTCATTAATTCGTATTGATAAAATGAATCTATTGAAATATATAAAAACCTTCTATGACCTATGAAAAATGAACAGTAAGCCATAAATAATAATAAGCAATAAGAAATAATTAATCAAAATCAAAAGCGAAGTCGCCTTTTCTATCCCCTCAGACTCCTTTCACAATCCAAAAAGCTTTTTTTAACTCCCGTGACTCAATAATTCTTTTAAAAGATTATATAGCCGGGAAGTATCTGTAATATAAGAACCATTGTAAAATCTTGAAAATTAATAAAGATACTGAAATTAAGAATTAAAAGTTTGTCATATTCGCTATGATTATAGAAAATACATCAGCCCGATTCTTGTCAAAGAATTATTTCTTTTTAACAAAGCACTTCAATGCGAACTGAATTAATAGAACCCAATAAGAAAATCCGACCATTTTTTGTTGAAAGTTAATTCTTTTTAAGTGAAAAGTCTACGATAATATTTTTGATTCAGAATTCGACTCTTTTGGTCCAAATTCTACTATTCGGTTGAAATTTTGACTATTTTTTAAAAAATTTGTTTATCTTCATTAAAAATTTATTTTCTCAACTGAAAATATACTTAATTCATTTCTTTCTGAAAATTGATCGTTTTTAGTTTAAAATTAAACTATTAAATTTTTCGTTGAAAATTCCTCTTTTTTCGTTGAAAATTCAACTACTTGGTTGGAAGTTGAACTTCTTTGTTAAAAGCTGATTTTTTGCTCAAGATTCATCAATTGAGCTCAAAATTCAACTATTTTACTGAAAATTTAATCATTTCGTCAAAATTAAATTAGTTTGTTAAAAACTCTTTTTTTTTGGTCGAAAATTCAACCATTTGTTTTTTTGGATAGAACATATGCCCTCATGGCTTGAATACTCAACGATTTGTTTCAAAATGCAACTGTTTTTGTTTGAAGTTTAATCGTTTTTGTTTAAGAATTCGACGAATTGCTTGATAATTTATCTTTATAGGTTGTAAAATTGACCATTTTGTTGAAAATTCGTCCCTTTCACTTGGAAGTTCAACTTTTTGGTTGTAAATGCAAATTTTTGGTTGATAGCTAATTTTTTGTTGTTAAAAATTCAACTATTTGGTTAAAAATTCATCTTTGTAGGTTAAAAGTTCAACGATTTTGTTAAAAAGTTATCTTTTTTTAGGAATTAAAATGTTTTTCTTTTCAAAACTCGTCTTTCTGGATTGGAAGTACGCCTTGATGGCTTGAAAATTCAACTACCTGGTTCAAAATGCAACTGTTTTTGGTTAAAATGTAATCCTTTTTGCTTAAGAATTCGACCAATTGATCAAAAATTCATTTATACATGTTGAAAATTCGACTATTTTGTTGAAAATTCATCACTTTCACTTGAAAATTCAAGTATTTTATTTTTGATGCAACTGTTTGGTTGATAGTTAATTTTTTGTTGTTACAAATTCAACTGCTTGGTTGAAAATTCATATTTGTAGGTTGAAAGTTCAGCAGTAGCGTTAGAAAGTTGTCTTTTTTTCAAAAAATCAAATGTTTTCTTCAAACCTCGTCTTTCTGGATAGAAAATGCGTCCTCTTGGCTTGAAAATTCAACTATCTGGTTGAAAATGTAACTGTTTTTTGTTGAAGTTTGATCTTTTTTATTTAAGAATTCGAGCAATTGGTTGATAATTCATCTTTGTAGGTCAAAAATTCGACTATTTTATTGAAAATTCATCACTTTCACTTGAAAGTTCAACTATTTACTTGTAGATGAAACTGTTCGGTTGATAGATAATTTTTCGAAAATTCAAATGTTTTGTTCAAAATTCGTCCTTTTGGATTAAAAAAATGCCTTCTTGGCTTGAAAATTCTTGACATTTTTTGAAAATTCAAATGTATTGTTCAAAATTCGTCTTTTTGGATAGAAAATACGTCATCTTGTCTTGAAATTTTAACTTATTGTTTAAAAATGCAACTGTTTTTGGTTGAAGTTTAATCTTTTTTGTTCAGGAACGTGAACAATTGGTTGAAAATTCATCTTTTTAGGTTGAAAATTCAACTATTTGGTTACATATTCAACTATTTGATTGAAAATTCCTTTCGTTTGCTTGAAAGTTCAACTACTTTCCTGAGAATTCAAGAGATTTCAAACAATTCTAAAGTATGTCCACGAATTTTAAAGGATATCGTGAATTTTAAAAGATTTAAGGGCATTTTAACAGATTCCCGAATATTATAAAGGATTTTATGGAATTCCAAGGGATTTGAGAAGATTTCGAAATTATTCGAAAGAAGTCACATGGGATTACAAAGGATTTTCAAGGACTACAAGGAATACCGAAGAATTTTCACAATTTTTTTATGAATGTCAGGGGATTTTACTCGGATTTTAAAGATGTGAAGGTATTTCACGAGATTTCAGAAGATTTGCAAACAATTCAAAGGATTTTACGGGATTTTAACAGATTTTCAGAGATTGAAAGTGGTTTCGATGATTTCACGGATTTTCAAAGTTTTTTCAAGAGACTTTAGAAGATTCTGAAGTTCATCCACGGATACTAGAGAACTTTGTAATTTTTTAAAAGATTCTACAGAATTTCAAAGGATTTTAACCGATGTCTCTATTAAACCGATATCTTGTTTAATTTATCAAAAGATATCTCTTTTTCTTTAAATAGTGTTCAAAGGATGTTTAAAAAATTAGCAATTTTCAGAAATGTGTGACTGTTTCAACCATTACATTTTTTCTATTTGAAAAATTGAATAATCGAAAAAGATTGGTTCTAAATCAACTTACAATTTCGAATAAAAAGTTTCCCACGCCCTAAAATACTTAAGTATGTTTTTCATGCAGTTGCAGCAAAGTAGAACAACATGAAAAATAATCATAAAAATCAAATAAAATATCTGTTTTTCAGAAGGTGTAAATTGTGAAATATGAGCTACGAGCGAGTCCCTCGTCATTTCCTCGTGCGTGTTTGAACCAGCTCTGTTCGTGCATTCACATTCGAGTGCGTAATTCAGCGGTACCTAATGCCGGTTAGGGGTGGCTTTGGGCGGCAGAGGGTGGTTTTTGGGTGGCTATATGGATGGTCGGATGGTTGAGGGTGGATGAAGGTAGAGGCTTGGTTGTTTGTGTGTCAGCCGCACCGGGACCCTCTGCCCATCGTCCCATCCCCCAACCCCACCCCCAACCCCACCATCATCCAGTTCCCTCTCAACTCACCCTTCTGCGTCTGGAGGGTGAGGAGGCTCAAGCTACGACTTTGTGCAAGGGTGCGTGCGTCCGCTGCGCATGTACTATCATACACACACATGCATTCATACATATATGTATATGTGTGTGTGTGTGTGGGTACACATATGTGTGGGTGCACCTCTGTATTGCACCTTGCAAACATCACCTCTTTTTCAAGCCCCCCCCCCCCGTATAAGGATACGAGGCTAACAGAGAAAGCACATTGTGTCTCTCCCCCGATGCGAAATGCGTAGTATTTTTGTGTGATGCGTTTTTTAATGTGTGTCTAATTAGAAACAATTTTTTTTTTGAAAATACTTGCAGCTTTTGCAAATCTAGGAAACTTTTGGAGGGTAATGGAAATTTATGAGAATTTCAAAACTTATCAAGTTTTATTCAGGGTGGAGAATTCTTATGATATTTATGAAGCGATGAATGGTCTTTTCCTATCTTGAAGACCAAACTGCAGGAGGCTGGTGCCCTCCTCAGTACACAACACAAACCGAGCGTAACTCCTTTGGTTCTGGATTTCTTTTCATACTTTCCTTTAAATAACCGAAGATTGGTGGGGTTGAGGTTATGAGTGGACACACCACCTTATAATGATTTAGCTGCTTATTTTGGACATGATTTTATAATTATGGAAAACATCTCTCGCATCAAGCTGGTAGCTGGGAGTATACTTTAAATAATAAACAATACAAATCTGTGAGGGATAGGCATTAGCGATTAACTGACATTTTTATGAAAATTGAGTTAAGTTCAGTTTACGGTGCTTTCAATAATCCTCTTGAATATCCTGTTTGAAAGTCATTTGATAACTTAGTTTTGCTCTAAAATCAAAATAACATTATCGCCTATTCGCAATCTCGTCAACGAAAGACTGGCATAATCGTCAAACTGCACTTAGGTTTAGGATATCATTTCACGCCGTTTATAAGTGTTTCACGTCAAACTTTTTTATCAAAACATTGATAATCAAATTTAAATTAACTGCATGAGTCTTTAAAAGAGCTAATAATAAATTTACACATACAATAATAAATTTATATACGAGGTTATATTTTTATTTTGGGGTTATGCGTAGTTTAAATTTATAGAATAGTTTAAAAGTTCTGCAATAAATTATTGCACGGCGACAAGCTTATAAGTAGAAGTGTAATCATAAAAATTATTTTGTCTAATTGCTATATTAAATAAAAATTTATGAATGATAGAATCAAGTTTAGTAGAATTAAAAACAATTTGTATACATTTTTTTGATATTGTAAAATAAACTAGGTGAACTTGTGTTTGAATATCCGACAAGTCAGATTCGTATCCCTTAATTAAATCCATTCTATTAAATAATAAATTTGTACCTGACTGGATAATCTCAGCTATCATATTTATCTCCTAGATTATTATGGGTTAGAGTGAAAGTTTGAATCAGAAAGCTTTTTATTATAGCATGTTACGCTCCACTTGATGGTGACATTAGTGATGTAAAAAACACCATTCGGGACTCGCTTAATGCTGTTTATAAGTACTTGCGACCCTGGGGAAAGAATCATTCTGATAAGGGGATATGAATGGCTGGATTGGTGTGCAACGCGAAGGTACCGACAGGGTACTTGGTCATTTTAGGGACCCAAAAAAGAACCGTAGCGGGGAGAACTTGATCAGCTTTACTTGTCCCGTTTCCCATTTTAACGTCTAGTTGACATATCTTAAAATAGCCACTACTTAAGAACAATCTACGGAGAGGAGTTTTCATTCGATCAGAATATTTCATTTTCCTTTCAAGATGCCTGACTTCGAAATAGACTGTGTAGAAGATTCCAATTTTTCTGAGCAATAGCTTCTGAGAAAAAGTCGTGCAAACATGTCAATTTTGTTAAAAAAATCAATTAGTTGTAAAGCTTAAGCAGTGCATAATTCAAACCTTTAAAATAAGAATTAAATAAAAAACATGAAAATTAATTTAATATAAAAAAAGACAAGTTTTCAAAAAAATTCATGAATTTTCATCCAAATAATTGAATTTTCAACCGAGAAAGATTTTAATTTTGAACAAAAAACGGTTGATCTCATTCGAAAAAGACGAGTTTTCAACAAAGCAATTAAATTTTAAACAAAAGATAAGAATTTTCAACCACGAAGATTAATTTTTTACCAAAAAAGACGAATTTTCAACAAATGACATGAATTTTTTAGTCAAGAAAGAAAAAAATGAATCAGACTGTAGAAATTTTAAGCTAAAAAGGCGAATTTTCTACAAAATAGTTGAATTTTTTACCCGACAATATAAAATTTCAAAAAAAGTTCATTTTCAGACAATTAATTCAATTTTCTTCGGAAGTAGATGAATTTTCAACCTAAAATGACGAATTTTCAACAAAACAGTTGAATTTTGAACAGAATCGAATGATTTTTTTATCAAAACTGTTGAATTTTGAACAAAATAGTTAAATTTTCAAACAAGTGATAAAATTTTTAACCAAAAAAGATGAATTCTTAAACAGTAATATTCGGATTTTCACCCAAAGAGATAAATTTTCAACTGAAATGATAAATATACAAACAAAAAACTTAATTTTTTAACACATTATTACAACTTTCCACCAGGTAGTTAAATTTTAAACAAAATAATTGAATCCTCAACTAAAAAAGATTATTTTTCAATCAAACAGTGACATTTTCAAACCGAAAAGAAGAATTTTCTACAAAACAGATGAATTATCCAAATAATAATTAATTTTTAACCAAAAAGATTCATTTTCTTCAAAAAAGACGAATTTCAACAAAATACATAAATTTTTGACTGAGTATTTGAATTTTCTACTAAAAAAGATAAATTGTCAACTAAAAATGGAATTGTTGAATCTTCAGTTAAAAAATGAATTTTCAACGAAATAGTTGAATTTCCAATCAAGGAGATGAATTTTCAAGTAAAATGATGAATTGATAAATAAAAAAATGAAATTAGAACAAAGTAGTTTAACTTTCAACCAAACAGTTAAATTTTAAAACCAAAAAGAAGAATTTTCTACAAAAAAGATGAATTCTCAAAAAAAAAGGTTAGTTTTCAACCAAAAAGATCAATTTTCTATTAAAAAAGACGAATTTACAACAACATACATGAATTTTTAACCGGATAGCTGAATTTTCTACTAAAAAAGATACATTGTCAACCCAAAATGATATGGTTGAATCTTCAGTTAAAAAAGTTAATTTAAAAAAATTAATTTTAAACAAAATACTAAAATTGCCAATCAAAGAGATGAATTTGAAGGAAAAAGGAATTATAACAAAGTAATTCAACTTTCAACCAAACAGTTGAAATCCCAACCAAGCAGATCAATTTTCTACCGAAAAAAGACGAATTTTCAACAAAGTACACGAATTATAATAATTGACATTTCAACCGGAAAAGATTTTAGTTTGAAAGCAAAAACAGTTGAATTTAATTAAAAAACGAATTTTCAACAAAAGAGTTGAATTTTTAGTCAATAAAGAAAAGAAAATCAACCAGATTGTTGAAATTTTGGGGCCAAAAGGCGAATCTTTTAACAACAATTGAACTTTTAAGCTACAAATACGAATTATCAACAAAAAAGTTCATTGTCAACCAAATAATTTAATGTTGTACGAAAGTATTTAAATTTTTAACCCAAAAAGATGGATTTTCAACAAAAGAGTTGAATTCTCAACTGAAATAGTTAAATTTTCTGTTAAGAATAATTAGTTTTTAATCAAAAAAATGAATATTAAACTCTGCAAATAACTTTTTTTTATTCTAAAAGTGTTTCTATAGATTTTTGAAAATGTTAAAATCCAGGGTGGTTGAAAAATTGCAATTTCCCTATATTGGGTTATAAATCTCTATGGCTATCTGCCGCTACAGTTTGAATAGTGAAAATAAAGAAAAAAGCTGCAAGAGCAATAAAAAAAGTTGATTGTCGTAAGAAAGACTTTCAGAACCCTCTCATTACTGACTTAGTCCATTAGCGTTTCACCTCATATATTCCGCAGGAATTGCATGCCAAACGCGTTCACTTCATTCGTATCCTTTTTTTGATAAGTCTAGATATCGCTACCATACAGCAATGTGGGTGTAAGCACAAAATTATATATTGCAATTTTAGCTTCATTTGTTACATTTTTACTTCTCATAATGGATCGCACACAGCAGATAAGCTTCCTACCCTCATTTATACGTCCAGATATCTCTTGATCTAACTTTTCGGCAGAAGCAAATAAATTTTAAAGATACTTGAAGTCATCAGCTTGTTCTAGACCGTTCCATTATCGGTCTCCGAAATGACCAAGTACCCTGTCCGTACCTTCGCGCCAGATATACATACAACCTAAGAGGATGATTCTCTCCCCAGGATCGCAAGTATCCAGAATGTCACTTAAAGAGCCCCAGAAGATATACCGATATAACGATTTCTTAGCTACCATGTGATTTATTATCTACCTCTTACCAGACTTCGAGTCCATTTTCAATCTTTCTTATCTAACGTCCCATCTCTTTTGTTTCAGGTACACATAAAATATCAAGCTTCCTTAAGCGCATTGTATCCCGCAATCTGAAGCTACACTATTATTTGTATTTTCCGTAATGGATCGTACACTGCCGAAAGTTTTTCTTCTCTCATTCATACGTCTGGATACCTCTGGATCTATCTTTCCGCCAGTAGTGAATAAACGAATCCCTACTTTCGAATACGATCTTTTTTTTTTATCTCTGTTAATTTTGAGACCCATACTCTTCATGCTGGTGGCCAGTCTGCTCATTATTCTCTGCAAATCATCGACTGATTCTGGCGTAACAATCTTATCATCTGCAAACGCCAGTCCACGCACTCTCGCTGTCCCGAGATCAAAAACTTTTACATCGAAGAGTTATTCTTATAAATTTGTCCATGCATATATTGAGGATCCAGGAGGACATAATGCAGCCTTGTCTAACGCCCTGCTTAATATCAAAAAAATCGATCAGTTGTCCATTCACTCTCACACTCACTTTACTACCACTATATATAGTATTGATCTTATTTCCTTTTAGAAGCCAACATTTCACTCCATACTCTTTCAGGACTTCCCAAAGTTTAGTTCTATCCACTCTATCAAAAGTTTTCCCCGATCAACAAATCCACAGAAAAAGTTTTTGTTTACTCTCATACTTTTTTCTATGATTTGTCCTCAGCTAAATATTTGACCCGCACTCAATCTCCCTGACGTGAATCGACATTGAACTTCCCAGATCCTTTTTTAAGTTATTCCCATGATCTTACTGAGAAGTGTTTTGGTGAATATTTTGCCCGCGGTACTTAGTAGGCTGATCGCTCTATAATTAGTACAGTCAACATTATCACCCTTTCCCTTGTAGAGTGGCACCATAATCGCCTTTCTCTAATCATTTGGAACTTTACCGTTTTTAGTACACATACTCATAAATTCCCTTAGTCACACAAACAAATTTCCGCCATCGCTGTTAAACATTTCAGCGGTAAAATCATCAACACCAGCACATATTCTTTGGTTTCTTAATTGCGGATATATGTTCGCGGATTTCGATTCTTATTTCGTCACCGACAACGGGATTTGTAGCGTATTCTCTTTTGTGTTACAGTTGATATACTGTGTAGCTGGAACTTCATACAATTTCTTGAGAAAAAGCACTCGCACAGTCTTTCACATTCTCTATATCCCATACCACTTCACCATCAACATTCGCAATTCCCGCCAACTCGGTGCTAGTACCTCTTCTTCTAATCTTTTTAACCCGTGGTATTTAGTCCCATGAGGTGCTTGTGATACTTCAAGTGTTTGTGCCCTGTAAGCATCTAAATCACCATCCGTCCATCAACTACCATGGTCTTTCTTGGGTAACCTCAAGATTTCCCTGGCTCTATCCATCCTGTACGCATAGCCCAGGATATCTTCGCTTTTCGACGGCAACCCTGGGTGTGTTGTCAGTACTCCCGGTGCTTCCTCCTAATCCAGTTTTGGATGGCCATTTCGATGCAGCAAGACGTTAGTCCCAGTACCGGTTCCGGGCCTATGTATTCACTGGCTGCACTGCTCTTCGCCAGCTGGTCCGCTTTTTTATTACCCAGCTCTTTCTTACCAGAAACACATATAAGGGTCACGTTATTCTTTCCTGCCAGTTGCTTTAATGCCTTTTTGTATTCCCAAACCAGTTTTGATGGTATATCCCGTTTTTCGACTGCAGTTAATGTCGCTTGGCTAGCTGAGCGGATTGTAATCTGCCGGTCAGCTGCGTCTCCTTCTATAAGTGTCTCAGCTCAGCGGAGAACGGCCAGGACATCCGCCTGAAAGACAGGAGCATGTCCAAGTGAATTCCCCATCCCTCTCCTTCCAGGTTACGCCACAAGAGAATTTTATAAATCGACATTGCGTCGACACAACATCGACGTTACATCCACGCGATGCGCGCTCATCTGTTGACAACTGTTTTTAATCAAAGTGAGGTTATATGAACTTTTAGTACCGAGCAAACCTGAACATCAACTTTTTCCAACAGTCGGCAACAGATGCGCGAGCATAGCGCCGATGCTGCATCGACGTTGCGTCCATGCTACGGCGATTTCTTTTTAATTCTGGTGAGATCTTGCCTGCGGTGTCGTAAATTCCTATTCCTGACTTCCCTCTTCTTTTGGAATCATCTGTTCACCAGATTTCCACTTGGAGGAGCGCGTTACCACTTGCTTTCCACACAATCCTGTTTGAGATGACCGCGCGATAAATCCTGTTGAAGTTGAAGCGTTTTGTTATACTGTCTTGGCTCATTTCTAGAATTAGGAGTGTACTGATGTCACTTGGGAGCCCAGAGCGTTTAGTCCCCCAAGTCCATCTATCTGCTCTTTCCAGGCGAGCCATTGCACGAGCCGCCCCGGCGGTTTTCGCAACGTGTAGGAGCCATTCGCAAAGCATGTAGCCTATAGCCGCCGTAGACGTAGTTTTATCCATACATACATATGTCGTCTAAATTTTTATTGACTAATTCTGTATTCTTGTCTTCTCTATGATGACCTGAATATTCATTCAGCTTTTTACGATATACTATTTGTTATTTTAGAAGGACATAACGCAGCCTTGCCTAACGCCCTGCTTAATATCAAAGCAATCCATCAATTGTCCATTTACTCTTTCACTCGCTTTACCACCATTATATATTGATTATATTGCTTTTAGAAGCAAACCTTTCACTCCATACTTTTTCAGGACTTCGCAAGGTTTAGTTCTATCCACCCTATCGAAAATTTTTCCAGATCAAAAAATGCACAGAAAAAGTTTTTGTTCACTCTCAAACTTTTTTCTATGATATGTCCCAAGCTAAATATTTGATTCGCACTTAATTTTTCTGACATAAATTCACATCGAACTTCCCAGATACTTTCTTTAGTTTAAGTTTCTGGAAGTTTAGCTTTCTTTTAGGTTTCTGCAATTTCTCCATTTTAACTCGCATCTACTTGGACTTATTATTAACTTTTCTCTTATTCCATCCTTGACCTCTGCACCAAGTATACCTGTGGATCATTTTATGGCTGTGCCAAGTATTTCTAATGAACAACCTTTTCTAAGCTAAAACTAATCAATTTCTTTCCGTTCCCGTCCTCTAATCCGCGTGGAACATCAACCCAACCATTCATATCTTCGAGTAGTGCGTTACCATCAGGTGACTCTGGCTGGCTTTCGAGCCCTTTCAGCCGCACTATTTTTTTATTATACTGATTGTATCAGTCCATGTTTAGTAACTCGTTTTTCATAAAGATTAATTAGTTGAAGAACAATTTGAAAGATATCGGTGAAAGTTTTCTTTCGATCCTCAATAACCATAAGATTATATTGTAAGTAAAAGTAATTTTCAGTGAATTGTATTTTAATTGAGGAATACACATCAGAAAGATGTTATATAATTTTCATACAGCTGTATTGCTTATCTTGTGTGTGATGGACGCAGGAGCCCAGCTGTCCACATTCGTATATCCTTATCCGTGTCTGGATCATATTGTACCAACACTTCAAAATAGATGCCATGTTCAAAAAAGTCTTTGTAGCGATAGTGGTTGTTACGTCGCTCTGCGTCAGATGGACCCCTATTGTCAGGAACAAAAGCTACTTTATACACTTTTCGTTCAGGGGTTTGCCACACACCTATGAATCTTCCACCAAAGGGAAAAACCCAGCTTTCTTTATCAGGATTTGGACTGAGTGGACGAGCGTTCTTAAATGGGTTAGGTTGTATTCCTGGGAAAAGAAAATAAAGATTTGAGATTTTAAAAACATTAAAAATTATTCCCAAAAATCAACACTAAGCTCTAAATTCAAGCTTCAAAATTGAAAAATGTAAAATTGAACACACTTGAAGATTGCAAAATTCAGAGTCATCAGGTTTTGCTACCATTATTGTAGCTTTTACTTAAGTTGATTTATAGAACCAATCTATTCATATTATTGCATTTTCCAAACAGAAAAAGGTAAAATCCGAACAATCACACATTTCTAAAAATTGCTAATTAGGTAAGCAGCCTTCGAACAATGTTTTAAAAAGCAGATACCTCTCGATAAATTGAGGTAAGCATTTATGCCTCAATTCAAAAAAATCTTAACTTCCAACTACTTACTTTCCGGATCATTTGAGACAAATAGTGACCCTAGAACCATAGAGTGCTATCTCACTTTTTTGATAAAAATGAGTTAATGACACTAAAGGCAGTTTAATACAATCTATTCACGTAATTCTAATCTCTTCACAAAATCAGTCTCTGAATAGGTAAAATTAACAAAATAAAATATTCATGAAAAAAGTGTAAAATCACAAGGTTCTATCTGGTGTTCTAAAAAGATGAAAATTAGCACGAAATTCAAGACGACTTCGAAAGTTAAAAATACAAAAATCATTATATGGCAATATTGTTACCATTGACACCTACTATTTCATACATACATTCCGATTTCTCTTTTGCATCCATGTTTGTCAAACCAGAAATAAAAACAATAACTTAAAAACCGTACGCAAAACTCACTAACCAGTTGGCATCAAGTGTGTCGGTGGTGTGAGCTCAGCCCCCACAAGATGTCCATTAGAATAGTGCACCGAATATTTTATACCATCTTTTTCAACATAATCGTCTACAACGTTATTTTCTCTGCGATGAACGAAATTTGGACAATGATTTGTATGTCCGATACTAACTGCGACCGGCTTGCCTTGGTCATCTGTCCAAACTCCAAGATTGCTGCCATGATGATCTATGTAATAGTTTGCTGGTGCGTTTTTTTTTAGGCCGAGTTTCTTTAAAAGTTTACCATGTTGCGAGAGATAACCTGGGTCATCGTGAGGATTTATGTTAGATGATTCGGATGAACTTGGTTGGTCCATTCCCGAGACATTCAATTCTGTAGCAAGAAAAAAAAGAGATTTTAAAATTGTTAGATATTAGACTTTAAATTAAACTTTGAACAAATTATCCTAGCTCTGGAAATGAGACAACTTTCATTTAGAATTCTTAGTGTGTGAGTGGTTTTTTGAAGTGATTGTATGGAGGTCAAGCTATGGAGCATAACAACTGTGATACAGAAGAGGATAGGTTAGACGATCCCGTTGTAGGTTGTCCAAACAGAAAAGATATTCGCGACATTATATCCGTGATTTAGAAACTAAGGAATGGTAAGGCTGCTGGTGTGGATAGTATTACCGCTAAAATGCTTAAGAGCGGTGGTGGATATTTGTCTGTGTGGTTGAGGGAATTTATGAATATGTGTGCTGTAAACTGAACACTATTTCATTGTTTCAAAAATGAACCAAAGTAAAGGTTGGAGGAGAAGAGGAATTGATGCCAAGTCGAAGAAAACGCTAGTTAAAACAGGAAATTCGCAAAAACTAGAAGTACAAGTAGTATATCGTGAAAAGCCGGATAAATAATTAGGTCATTATAAAGAAGAACGAAAAATGAATGAATCCCCCTAAAAAAATATTCAATATTTCAGAATTTTGACAAATGTAGTGCATTTAAGAATATTGAAAGAATATGACAGTTTTTTCCTAACGTCCTTTAAAAGTGACCTTCAAAAGTGAAGTTGAAAAAATTATCATTGAATTCGGAAGACTTTGAGTTTTCAAATGCTTTTTATTTAAAAAATTTGGGACTTTTGTGGCGCGAGTTGCAATCAAAAGAAATGAGGGGCCTCGACTTTTGGCCCCAACTTTAATTTGACACGCTTACAATTCGTTAGTTTCCTATGCTCCCTTAAATACTGTTATTTGATAATGAAAAATTTAAAAAAACTAGTGAGATAATTTTAAACGTGAATAAAGTAAGGTGAAATAGAGAAAATGTGTAAATAATTATTGTTTTTCGATTGCAAAGCAATGACATGTACATAACTTATGTTGCTGGGGGTGATGCTTGCTTACAAGCTTCACAATATTTTATTTTTAAATGAGATAATTTCAATCCCTGAGCATTCGTAAGTAGAAAATCGCAATTTTTAAGAGCATGGAATTAAAAAGTTTAATATTTTTAAGCTTGAAAGTGGAAAAGGTAATATTTGGCATATGTTTCAATTTGAAGCGTTTTTGAGTGTGAGTATTTTGATTTGAAAGCGTTCGATCATTGAGTGTTTCGCATTTCAGGTGGAAACTTCAAAATGTTGTATTTTGGAAACATGCAATGTTTCATGTTTACGTTAAGGTTTGTATAATATTGGGTAAACTTACCACCAACAGTAAAGAAAATAGCGAGGGTAAGGAGTAGAGTTCTCGTAGGGTTTGTCATTTTTTTTCTTGTTAGATTTCGTGAAAAACTACTGATAAATTTGAAACATACTCACTGTTATATATACTAATTACTGACTTATCACTCAGCTTTATCATTAAGGAAAAACCTTCGGATCTATGAAAATTTACAATGTGTAAAGACTACGTGCTAGAACGAATGAAAAAATCTTTTTAGCCAGAACAATCTGTTAAAATGAAAAACAACATTTTTCTCTCGACCTCACTCAGTGCAGATATTAGTCAATATGTGTCAAGGGCATGATTTGATCGAATTTTGAGGTACATATTTGTCTGCACACATTAAAGGGTTTATTCAAATTTTTATAAGTTTCACAATATTTGCCTTATCATCGTTTCAAAAAAGTTGAGAATGTTACACGATCATATTTTTTCATTAAATGTCTACATTGGTAGCCTTTCCCGTTCCTATAACCTTTTTACAAATAATATATGCTACCCTGAATACCACCAAAAACACTGCCTGTGGTAAACTTCCGCTGTATGCATGACTATTAATATTTTATTTATTTATGTTGAAGGTAATCAAAATTGTCAAAGCAAAAAATAATGAAAAGTACGAATAATATACAGTTTATAAATAAGAGTGCCTTTTGATAGAAAAAAGTAGTTCAATCAATTAGTGTATTAAATAATTTTCTCGTATGATAAAAAAATCAATTGAGGGTGTAGAGAAATAAAAGTGGTTATATTCTATGTTTTCGAGGTTGCTGAGTACGAATCCGGAGTCGTTGTGGTTCTATGACGTCACACTTCGTCTTCAACCTCAAAAAGAAACGTGGAAAATTGGTAATCTTATGTAAAACATGCACTTTTTCAATGCAAAGTGGTCATATCCTATATTTTTGAGGTCGCTGAGTACAAATCCTGAGTCGCTTCGGTACCGCGGTCCCAGCATTCAATCTTTGATTCGTAATTTTGAAAAAAACTTTGAATCCAACAGACCAGACACCAATCGTCCAATTTCTCGCTTAGCGGAAATTGAAAGCTAGTTGAAAATCAGTTGTTGTCGTTGACAGCATTATGCAGATAAGAACCGTGCCAACCAGTATTTCGCACGTTCTCGCACTGCATAATTATATATTTGATCCCACAGTGACACCAGGTGATGCATGCATCTTTGTTATTTTGATGATGCTGAACGAGATTTCTCTCAGTATGATCTTGTTGCTTGAACGAGTGACGAAA